>VMKM01000775.1:0-241230 GCA_008360985.2 Macquaria ambigua
ATTCTGGTGAGAGAGAGAGAGAGATAATGTGAGAGACTCACATTATCTCTCTCACATTATCTCTCTCACATTATCTCTCTCTCTCACATTATCTCTCTCTCTCTCTCTCTCTCTCTCTCTCTCTCTCTCTCTCTCTCACATTGAATGGAGAGAGATAATGTGAGTCTCTGAAGCTATTACTCGGGTAAATTAACATGCCGTAAAAGCTGGTAATGTTACTAAAGCAGTGTGAAAAAAATCTGAACCAAAAGTATCTAAACATCTTTTTATTTACACCTTTTATGATTACTGTATACTCAGGTAGTCAGTGGAATAAAATTACAGTGACTTAAATTGTGTGCTTCGGTTGATGTGATGAAAAGTGGCCTTGCAGTTACCTGCTTTATTTGAATGACACAACATTCAGTGATGTGATGTGACGTGATGTGACAGCTGCTTTCATGCAATTGTGAGTGTCTTGTCCTTCTCTTCTGGCCCAGCTGCATGTTCTGCATTTTGACTCTGCTCATTTTCCACGTTGAGCAGTGTTTGTGGTGTGTTAGGAGGAGACCCCTGGCTCTCAAGTGGACAGTTTTGCACCACCGATGCATTCAGACAGAGGAACGTCTGGTTGGTGCCAAGGGCATCCAGGCTAGTCGTGGTTGTGACCACCGAATCACAGAAGATCGTGTTTGAGAAGACAGAGTTGAAAGTGAACGAGGAGCCAAAAAGTGACTCCTGCACAGGGGATTTGGGGTGATCTGTGGGAATGACAACTGCTGGGTCTCTGGGAGGTTTGACAAGAGGAATGGGCTCAGGCTCACCGTTATTGATGTCTGGTTCTGGTTGTTGCTGATTCGCTGTTTCCTCCTGATTATTGCTGTCTTCTGAAACCTGGACAGCGAGTGGGTCAGTCTTGACTGTCACCCTGCAGTCGCTGTTTACACTGGAGCGTCGGGACGATCCCTCTGCTGTGGAAATGACACTGCTGGCTCGGGGGAGACTTTTGGGCGACCTGGACCCTTTCAGACGCCCCTCTTTCCCCAGAGGGGTGGAGAAGCAGTTGAGGCAGCCAGACATTGAGGATGACTTCCCTTGAACATACAGCACTGTGATGGGTGAACAGGCTGAGGCTCGGGTAGTTTCAGCTTTGCTACAGCTCGATTTAGAATTCATCCCATTGAGCCCTGGGTTCATTTTGACTGTGCCCCCTGAATCTGACGAGCGACGAGTCACTTTCCCTCTTGACCCCCTTCGGATGCTCTTTGTGCCCCTTGTGAGCCAGAAGTCCTGAGAGAGCCCGAGATCTTTCCGTTTTGGTACAGACTGCATATCTGAATTCTGACTGTTGGTGATGGGCATGGTAGAGGCTTTCTCCTTGTGCTGCTGCTGCTTCTGTGTGTGTTGGGGGGTGGAGGTATCGCTGGGTGGCTGGTAGGAGGAAGAGGAGCGGCGTGATGGGGGCTGCTGGACAGGGCTGCTGCCATTTGACCATGGCTCATTTTCCAGGCTCAGGCTGAACTCACCGCTGCTCTCACTTTGGGCTCGACTCTGGACGCCGTTCAGCCCTGGACAGAGATTATGATATTTGATTATGAAGAGCTACAGTACAATACATATATACACATGTTCACATTGATCATGAAAACATCTGTCAGCTGTATCAACACAATATCCTTAATGACCAACAGGGGGCGGCAGAGTCAAGTCTTTCTGTAACAGTTGTTGGCTTCTTTGGTCAGCACAGAGATTAATATGAAACAAGGTCATGATTGCAATTTGATGGATTTACTCTAATTCCGAGCTGGTAATACATCTGTATGCTTGTTGAATCCTCTAAACGAGTATCCACAGGGCTTTACCGTGATTCTGCAGCTCGTCGTTGTCCTCAAATGGCACAGCGCTATCATTTGAATCCTTGTCTGTGGGGGAAAAAAAAAGAGAAATCACTGAATGATTGACACTTTTCAACACTCATTTAAAACGAGAGAAGCACATGGGGGTGCTGTCTTTGCTCTCCTCTCCTCTACACTTTATTCTAGCGTCTAACTAACAAAGATGACATCAAAACAAAACAGCGGCTCGTGAATGCCTCTACCTGTCACCCAAAGCTCAGACACATCTGGGACAGTGTCGGTGGTGTCAGTGGTTGTGGTGGTGACGTGGCCAGATGGTAGAGTGGTGGGATGATTAAGGTGGAGGATGGACAAGATGGATGTGGTAAGGGATGAGGTCAATGCGTTCTTCCTGTCCTCCTCCACATCAGCCTCTGACCCTTCCAGCCGCTCTGAGCTGTCTGCCCACCGATCCTCCTCGAACAGGGCCGAGGGGTACGCCAAGCTGCTCAGAGCTGCATTGTTGGACCAGGGAGTGGAAGAAGTGGGAGGTGGATGAGGGAGGGGGATAGACAGGTGAACTGGTCATGGAGATTAGGTAGTTTTGTTCTATGGTGTGTAAAAACATGGAGACAGGGATGGTTTGCTTTCTCAATAGACCATACAGCTGTCTAGAACTGTGGTTTGATACTGTTAATCTTTCCCTACAGTGCAGCTGGCTCCTGGAAGGACAGAGCTCATGCAGCACCACTCTCCTCCTGCAATGCAGCATTTCTTTGACCTCTATTGTTCCAATAAAATCCCCCAGACTGTCTTCAGATATAGCCACTCTGCTAGAAAATGACTGCTGCAGATGCTTAAAGTTGTTATATCATATGTTTTAAGTTAGTGTGGTGGAATGAGATCGGCATGGATAGACACATTACTAACATATGACTGCTTATTTTACACCTTCTGGGGAGCATCCTTGCTGACAATGATGAACCCTACTCAAACTAGAGTTACTTTGGTGTTATGGCATGTAGTAGATGATGAAAGAAAAAGCATAGATACACTTAGTATTATCAAGTTAGCAGTAAAATAAAAGGCTACAGTGAAAATGAGGGTAGACACCGGACCACAGTGTTTCTTACACATGGAACGACGGAAGAGGGACTTGACTTTGTCTCTGTCCTTCAGCCTGTTCCTCATACGGGGAAACATTTTCAGAGTGGCTATTTAACAGCAAGTGTAGCCACATGGGAGGTAGACAAAGGGATGGATGCAAGCAGAGAGAGGGGTGTAAGAGAGGAGAGAGGTAGGAAGGGAAGGAAAAGACAAGGGAAAGAAGAAATACATTAACAAACAAGAAAGACACAGGGAAGACATATTAAGGACTGTTGAGGAAAGTTCACACACATCATGCATCAGGAAGAATGACCCTTTGGACATGACACACATACTTGCTTTTAAACACAGTGCAGTACCTGCATTATTTATTTATTACGCAGACAGTCTGGATCTTCTTCACTACAGACATGCTAACTTTTTTGAATTACTAAGATATCATTCTTGATGTGTAAGGGTTTGTAAAAAGGTAAGTTAAAGGCACGTTTTGAGAATATCAGATTTCTCCCCAGCATTTCCAGCTTTTGTTAACTTAATACAATTAATAAAATGGAGGCTGACTCTGTTCAGGTCATACAGTGTGAAGGTTGTGTATGATGGATATGACCAAACAAAGAAGTTCACTTTAAAATCCATTTATTTGAGTTTTTGCGTCTCCTTGAAAAATGCTCAGGCGGAGGAAGTAGTTTTATCAAAATTTGGGAAGATGTCTGTCCTACAAATGCCGCTTCATGTGTAGATGAAACTGCTGTGGCTATCGGTTTACGCATGTCTCTCTGTCCTCTGGCTGTGGGCTGGACCTTAAATGAACACACTCCTGAATTATCTTTGTGCCCTGCCTCTGATGACGATCTTACTTCCTGGTCTATGGCTGAAGCAGTGAAGGGGGGACTTTGGTACTTTGATGAGGCCGGTTCCGCCAAGTCAGTGGGCGATGATCTGGTGAATTGAAGACGTTCATACTCACTGTTGTTACGCTGAGGTGAGATGGCATCACCTGCTGAGGTGGAGGCTGAGCCTCCAGAGCCATCGGAGCTGATGAAGGAGCTGTTGTCGTGACAGGAGAGGTGTGGCTCAGTAACGCCTGAGTGTGTGGGTGTGGGTGGGCGGTTGGGCCCATGCTCACGGCTACTGGATTTAATCAACTTCTTCAGTTTCAGAGTGATCCAGTTTCCACGTCTGTGGAAGGGCAGATATACAGGAGGAAAGAGAAACCGTAAGAGAATGAGACATAAATAACATGTAGGCCAGGCTGGTCTGCAGAGAGAAAGAATTGTGCACCAGGTGGTCAATCGGCAATCATGCAGAGGTGAGCTAGACTAGCAATGAATGTTAATGTTGGATGGATACTTAAAGCTGCAATATTCTTAAATTAAAATTTAATTAAATGAACAATGGGCTACTATACATAACAAACATGTCTGTGAAAGGGGTCGCTTGAAGTGATAAACCCCTACAGAATTAATATCCAACTCTGCAATTTCTCTCAGCTTTACGGAGCTGTTTTAGCATCTTGCAGCTCATTGCTTTAGTTTTACTGTTTTGATTCGCTCTCACCGCTCTCATAGCTGTGTTTTCGGCTGCAGCAGGCAGCTGTTTTCAGTGAAAAAGCTCCAATATACCCACAGTACACTACCTGCCCAGCACCAAACAACAGGCAGACAAAGTTAGCAACTAGCTGATGAACATAGTGGAGCAGTTAGCAGCTAAAGATTTATTTCCCTCTGGAAGTTGGTGGAGACCAAAAACAGAGCTAAAAAACATCACTGTATATGAGTTGTGATGCATGTGAACTGAAATGACATAACTTGAGACTCAGCATTGTCAATTAACCATGTGCCACACAGTGCTGAATGTGAAAACAGAAATTTGACCTGTCACAGTCATTAATAAAAACTGTGAAAAAAAACACACAGTTATCACTTTTACAGGCAACTTACCTGCGAGGAGGCGATGGCTCATAAAACTTGTACTGGTCCATTATCTTTTCCTCCAGCTTCTCCTTCTGCCTCCTCAAATCATTAAGTTTGTCGCTGAGCAGAGACAGATAGAGACAGAAAATAGATAAGATAGGTCCTCAATTATAATTGTGGGCCTGCTGTTGATTACTGTGATATTTTGGTGTCCTAAATAGGGTACATTTTGTGCTGTTTGCAAGTATCAAACGCTTAGCCTTAATGCGTTAGCTCATTAACAAATTAGTGTAACATGCTGTAAACCCACACCTTAGACCCTATTTAACGCTACATTATCTTGTCATGGTGTTAGCCCTGTTTGCTTACATATACTGCCGCTCTTCAACGTGAAACAGATCCTTGCTCTCCATAGTCTGCTCCAACAAGGTTCGGTTCTGTAGCATCAGGGTCTCGATCTGGTTGAGCAGGTGGCGATTCTCTTCCTCCAGGTTGCCCTTTAACTGGCTCAGCAACTAAACATCACATCGACAAGCAGGCATAATGTGCACACGTGTAAGCGTGTATGCAAAACACACACTATCATGCAATTATTAAAACAAGAAATTATAATACTACTGTATACAGCTCAACCTGCGCTATGTCAGTACCTCACACTGGTTGGTGAGCTTTGTGGAGGTGATGTCCAGCTGCTGAAACTCCTTCTTGAGCTTGGAGAAGTCGGCCTCCAGCCAGGTGTGCTCCAGCTTGGCCTCATTCAGCTGGCTCTTGAGCTGCTTGTGATCTGCTGTCAGCAACTCGTTGTCGTTAAGAAGCTGACGGTATGTCTGGTTCAGCCTTAAAAAAAAAGATGCAACGGTGATGTTTATCCCCTTGTATAAGCCCACATCCATGCATTGGTCTAGGTGTGCATTAGTGTGTATATGCTCCAGTGGGTGCATGCTTGCGCCTCCTCACCAGTCCTTCTCGTCACGGAGCCTGCAACATTCAGCAGCAGTGGTCCTGTGCTGTTCTTTCTCCAGAGCCATCCTCATCTGCTCCTCCTTCAGGGCTTTCTCCAGGTCTTCTAGCTTGGTCCGCTGCTGCAACAGGCTATTGTACCTAAAGATACCACCAAGAACACACACAAACACATGCAAGAAAAAACACACACACACAAACATACAGGGATATCATACAACATGGCATGACAATTCATCGATAGTGCCTAGGTTGTGTCTCTCCTTTCCTCCACCTGTCCTGCAGTGTGCGATGCTCCAGCTCCAGTGTGCGATGGGCATTTTTCAAACAGCCATGCTTGCCCATCAGAGCCTCATACTCCATGGCCTGCCGCTCATGCAGAGCTGCCAGCCGTTCATGATCTCGTAATAGCTGCTCGTGAACACTGCGCAGCTCTTCACGTTCCCGTATGGCGCTGTCACGCTCGCTTTCTGTCCCCGACTGCTGCTGCTGCAGCTGAGCATTCTGGGCCATGAGGGAAGCACTCTGTGAGTTCAGAGTGGATTTCTCCACCTGGAGAAGAAAAGAACCCAGTTGATTAGGAGTTAATGTAGCGTAAATGCTTTCAGTGTGTGCTGTCTGCATGCATACTGATGCAGGGGCTTTACAGAGAATCTTATAGGACTCTGTCAGTATGTATGTACAGTATGTGTGTACAGGGCTGTTACGTTAAGTGTGCCACAGAGAATAGTGTGCGTTGTAGTGGCACCTGCAGGTTAGCATTGTGTGTCTGCAGGGCTGTGTTGTTCTCCTGCAGTGAGGCAGCCTGCCTCTGCAGGGCGAGGATCTGAGCCTGCTGGCTGTCAGACTGACTCTCCAGCTGCTTCAGCTGGGCCTGCATAGCCTGGCGCTCTGCCTCCAGTGTTGCATTCTGGAGAGGAGAGGAGAAGAAAAAAGAAGAGAAGAGAAGAGAGACGTAAGATGTTGATAATACTTTATCAAACTGTCCAATACGTTGGCTAATTATTGTAAAATCTGACTAAGAGCCAACCACTTACATTCCTCTCCACTTCAATGAGACGGTCTTTGAGCTTCAGCAGTTCCTTGGTGGCCTCCTGGCTTTCACGCAGCCATTCGCTCATTGCCCTGCCTGTCTCTCTGGGAGGGGTGGAACTTGATGCTGTCCACTCTTCCTCCTGCCTCTGTTGCAAGGCCTCATAGCTCAGCTTCACCTGTGGGGTCAAAGGGGTCAAACACTTGGATCTGCAACAAATTATAATGTATTTTTTTCTGAAATGTGACACTAACAGGCCTGCAAAGGTGAATTTTATGACGTGACTTACAGTCCTGAGCTCCTGGCGCAGCTGCTGGTTCAGGGTGGAGGATTCCTGCAGACGAGCCTCCAAAGCTGCCATCTTGTCGTCTTTAATCTGCAGAGATCTTTTCAGAGACAATTCCAACTCTGACTCCAGCATCTTGAACCTGCTGCACAGAGGAAAGAAGGAACTTTGTACCAACTGTGGCATTATAACACTCCGCATTTCTTATCACATTCCCTTTAAGAGTTACAGGATGGGAACTCCAAGCAGCATGTAAGCACCTGTTGTCTGGTTCCTCTTGTTCAGCCTGCTGTGTACTCTCCTGGTTCAGGACCTTCATTTCCAACTCATGGGCCAGCCTCTCCAGTTCATTGTCTCTCTGCTGGCTCTTCAGCTTCTCGCTCACCAGCTCCTAAAGATGGACAGTATTGCTGGATTACACTAAATAGTTTCTTTTAAAGAGACATTTATTGACATTTAATGTCATTTTTGAAACTGTCATTTTACTGGCAGTCAGGAGACAATGGCCAAAATTTAATTTGTGGTAAAACTGTGCCTTTAAGGTTAAGAACCAAATGTTAATACATTTCTTTTCTACCAACTTATCTTTATCTGTAAGCCTAGTTAAAACAACTAATTTGTCATGGAATCAGAAGACCAATGCACTTGTGACAAAGGTAAAATCTGAGAACCTCTGTGAAACACATGCACACTGCTGCTGTAAAACACGGTGCATTATCAGGGAAACGTCAGGGCGGGTCAGGGCAGATTATTTATTCAGTCAGCGTAAGCTTGACAGCACAGACTTCCTCCCCTCACCTCTCGGAGGGTGGCCAGGGTCCTCTGGTCGATAGCAGCTTGCTTGGTCAGTTCTCTGTTGTCTCCCTCCAGGCCTTTGACCCTCTCAGCAGTCTCCTTTAACCCCTCCGCCTCCTTTACTAGAAAACGCATCTCCCTTTCCAGGCTGGCCATACAGACATTGCTGCTGTCTAAGTTGGCTTCCTGGATTTCAGCCTGAAACAGAGGAAGGTAGAACAGTATCCATTTTATTCAAGGGCAATGTAAGTCTTCCAAACATTATCCTACCTTAGGTTAGCAACTGACACCTTACCCTTAGAAAACAAGCCTGCCTACCTGCTGGCGGAGTCGTCGATTCTCTTTCTCTAGCTGCCGCTTTTCCCTCTCCAGGACTGTGGTTTCTTGCTCCAGGCTTTGCTTCTCTGTTTCCAGTTGCTCCAGGCGTCGTGCAGAGATCCGAAGTTCCTCTAAAGTGGCCTGCAGACTCTGGTTCTCTGCCTCCAGCTCTTGAACCTCTGCCTCCAGGCGCTGAACTTTCCGGTCTAAAGAGATGGAGTGGGGTAGAAGAAATAACCTAACTAGCCAGTGTATGCTTGCATCACTGAATCTTTAATGTTGATTGGATCTACAGAACCTACCAGTGTTATCGAGGGAAGTCTGTAGATGCTGGTTAACTGTGTCCAGGGCCCTGCACTTGGCCTCCAGCTGCTGTGTGTGCTTGCTGGCATAGGAGGAACGTGTTGGCAGACCTGTGAAGATGCTGTCATGGCAGGGACTGCTGCTCTTCGAGCCAGGGGAGTGATCACGTGATCCAACAAAACAGTGGAGCCTGTTGTGATTGTTTTCTAAGACTTCCAGATCAGACATCAGTTCTTTGAAATGATCTCCACCACCTCCTTCCTCGAGCTGTCCTTTCTCCTGAATAAGAAGGTCTGGATTATCTGTGAGGAGGATCTCACTCTGGACTCCCTCCAGCTCTTCTGCGTGGAGTGACTGATGGCAGTTTGAATCTCCATTTAGCATCTGCTGTGTTACTGTTCTGAGCGGAAATACATTAGTGCGGTTTTCTATAAAGGAGCAGGAGGTTTGCAACCCTGTGGGTTCATCTGTTGATGAGGTACAGAGGCTACAGACCACCTGGCAGACATGATCACACTCATGGTGGTGGCTATGTTTGGGCTGTGTGCTGTTGTTCATGGAGGCGGCTCTGAGTTCCTCTATGGTCCTTAAGAGACTTTGGTTCTCCTTCTCTAGCTTCAGCATCCGACTGCGAGTCCTCTCACTCACCTCCTCGCTCAGCGTCTGCTGGCCTTTACACAAACACATGATGGCAATTAGCTGAAGGAGATGAGGATTTGGGACAGACAGAATGAAAGACTAGTTGTAAACATTTAAAGGCGCCGTTAGGCTTCAGACACACTTTATCATGTCTGTGCGCAGTTTGAATGTTTGTTGAGTCTAGCTTAGCTCAGTTAGCCTATTACAGTATATGTCTGTAGGATCAGTAGCAGCTCCATTTAAAGTTTTTAAACTTTGTCATACATATAATTGTACATTATACATACAAATTCCTAACAATGACTTTCATTTGATAAACAGTTATCAAACTTAAAAAAATAAAAAAGATTACTGACATCACAAATCTGTAAATCACGATTTACAGTGTTTGGTGAAACTTCTACTGATCCATGGACATCCAGCATGTTTCAATATACATTCAAACTGCATGCAGACACATAAAAAATAGACAAGAAAAGTAGATAAAAAGTGCTAATAGATTAAAGCACTAATGCATGCATGTAACCATGCACAAACACACTAATAATTTACGTATCTATTTCCTTACTTACCCTACCATTCCAACCAATCCCATCTGTTAATTCTCCCATTACTTCATCCTACTCTATCACCAGCTCTTACCTTGAGAGTTCTCAGTAGTCTTGGAGAGCTGCTCCAACTCCCAGCCCAGGTGCTGGGACTCCTCCATGCTCCTCCTCTGAGCCAAACACAGAGCCAGGTTCTCCTCCTGCAGCTCCTCAATACGCCTCCGATCTGCCTCCCTCTCCTGAGGTGGAGACACAAAGTATCAGCAGAAGTATGGGAACAGATCCTAAATGATATCCTAAATATTAAATCTAAAAGAGGACTTAGGCATTTAATGTTGAGTTCTAGATGTTTATGAATTATATTGCCACTAATCTCTGTTGTCAATATTAGAAAAGGCTTAATACAAGGCAACACAAAGGTAACAAAGGAGACACCTCCTTGTGTGCAGATGTCTGACCTGTTCCATGTCGTGGACCCGGGCCTTCAGCAGCAGACTGTGCTTCTCCAGCTGGTGGATTTTATCTGAGCGAGCCCTCCAGCCTTCCAACTGATCCTCCAACACCTCTTTGGTCTCCTGTAGCACCCTGTTATCCTCCTTTAGCTCCTGAAATACACACACACAAACACACAAAACCCCTCTCAGATTTATATATTTTATCTTCCACACACTAAAAGTCGTTGTTGCTCTTTAGCTCCATTTTTCACAAACTCTTTATTATCTAAATAGTGACTACACGTCTTACATCTTATCATCCAATAAATAATTTAAAATGATCATTGCATCAGAGTATTCAGTGATTTCCTAAGTTCCAAATATATAAATCACAATTCACTGGTAAAACATTTATAAGACTGCACCAACCTCCACTTTGGCCTTGTAGAACTCCATCTTGTGCAGTTGCTCTCTGTAGCGTCCCACTTCACTCTCCAGCTTGTCCGCCTTTATGGCTCGCTCTCTCAGGGCGTCCAGTTCGTCACGGTAGGTGCGGGCTGCGCGTGCGTCTACGAGCAGCTGGGAGTTCTGGTGAAGGTTCAGACAGAGGCATGATTTATAGCAAAAACTTCAAAGTTCCCCTTTAGCTTTCCCTTTTTTAAGCTTTTAGTGTGTTTCAGCTTGTTGTTTTGGTTTTACAGGCTGCCATTTCTGCTTTGATAAACCCACAGTACGCTATCGGCCCAGCACCAAAGGGCACACAGACATAGTTAGCGACTAGCTGTTGGAGCACTGAGCAACTAAAGAGCCCGATATTTCCCTCAGGAGTTGGTGAAGACTAAATCAGAGCCAAGAGTAGAGTGAATATTGGATTTACATTCATCAGGTGGTCAGAAACATGACTCCAAATGAATTCTAATGTTGCTCAGTGTCTGCTGGATGTGTAAATTGGCAGCTGTTTGCTAGCATGTTCGACATATTAACTTTAGAAGGTGATAGATAATATGTCAATGTTGTGTTGTCCCAAAGTGGCCGAAAAAACAAATAATGCTGCTTAAATTTCCAGTGTGGTTGTTGGAAGCATATGAACCAAGCTAACTTGCGCAGCCAACCTAAACCACAAGGCTTAAACAGAGAATACAAATTGAGATTTCCTGTTCAGACAAATCCATATAAGCTTTAGTTGTATCTCTGAGTCAGAGAGCAGAGGTTTAAATTTGCTGTCACAGCAAAGTATGGTGTGCAATAATCTGTATAATCTGCAGAGCGGTCAGGAGGTTACTGTGTGTCACCATCAGGAAGGAAGGAGCTGCAATTTATTCTTCTATTCTTCAAACCTCCTGCTGGATCCTCTTCAGCTCTGCCTCCATGTTCTCCAGCTCATGTCTGCAGTCCAGCATCTGCTCACTCTTCTCCTCTCTGGTGGGGTCAAATGTGCAGTGCAGCAAGACAAGCAGGCGGGTTGGTTAGTGTGCACTACCTATTACTTTTTTGCAATACTTTTATATATATTTAAATACCGCAAGTGACCAAATACATGACGGAGCACATATTCGATGTATATATGCACATGAAAGAACTGCCATTCAGAAGTGCAAAGTCAAGCTATTTTTGATGCTTTAAGTGATATTGTGTTTGCTCAGAGGCAGCAGTATGTGAATCTGAGCATCACAACAAGAGAGGACAATACGGGGGAGAAGATGGGATGGAGAGCAAAGATGGAATTGAGATCGTGATCGGATCAGGGTTAGTGTGTGTGTGTGTGTGTGTGTGTGTGTGTGTGTGTGTGTGTGTGTGTGTGCGCGTGTGTGTGTGTGTGTGTGTGTGTGTGTGTGTGCGTGTGTGTGTGCATGCAGTATCTGCTGAAATTCAGAGGCAATGTGGGTCAGTGGTAGTGCATAGCCATGGAACCTGCCAAGGCAGTAATGTGGGCCAAGCTCCCCGGGGCATCTCTTATCCTGTAGTATATCTCTCTCTCTGCCTCTCATTCACTCTCTATTGGCAGTTCCCCCAAGGAAAGGCTAACTCTGTACCAGCAGATATCCTGAAGAGAAACTCACACTATATACTAAGAGACAATATTAAACCCAACAATCACTTACTGTGGGGAATGGACAACTTCTACCATTTTGTGTACATTTTTGATCTCATGCCATTTGCGTTGTATGCAGATCTTAGAACAGCAGTTTTCCTCTGCACTGGCATGTTTGCTGTAAGATGCGTTTATGCCCGTGAAACTGTAAAAAAGTGAAATGTTTCTCTTCTCCTGATTGTGTAAACTATGTTAACCTTTTAGCCCCGATGAGGTTTTTATACTAGTTTTTCCTCTCACACTTTCTTGTTTAACTGCATTGTATTTTTCTCTTTTCTTCTCTCTGTCCACTTGGTACTCACAGTTCTTGTCTAAGTCGTCTGATCTTGGCCTTAGAGTCAGCCAACTCCACCGCCAGGTGTTGCTGAGTCCCTGCCTGCTGCTGCTGCATGCTGGGAGAGTAGCTGGAGGACTGCGGGCTGGAGGGGCTACTGAGCAAGCTAACCACGCCTTCCTTTTCCTGCATTAGCTCTGCTATGGTCTGCAAAAAAGACAGGTTACAGATTACCTTTAGCATATGGCTAAATACCCAATTTACCTCTTAAAATCTGTGCACTTACTGAACTGTAAAAACCTATTGATTCACTGTCTACAGAGAATTTTCATGTCTTATGTACGCCTTGTAGCCACTTTATACCCAAAATACAACTTCATGTACAACATATGTTTGAATTCATACACAGGTTCAGATAAGTTCCCAAATTCATAAAAAACATGCAGTTAATATGTGCCTCTTGAACAATCAGAATAAATGGTGAAAGAAAATATACCTCTAGATGGGCGTCCCTCTGGTCCAGCAGATGTCGGAGGTGCGTGGCCATGTTCCTCGCTACGGCCTCCAGCTCATCTGGGTGCATCTCACTGGACTCCAACCACTGCAGATCCAGCACGTTCTCCTGACTGTGGGTCAGCTGGTAAACATGGGGAGGGACAGTCAGAGTAGCAGGAAAAAGAACAATATAATGTGAAAGAATACAAAGTGGGACAAGGATCCTCAGGATGCAGCTAAAAATGACAGACAGTTACTTCTTTCAGTTCCCAGTAAATCCTTACTACTGAATTACTTGAACAAGTTTGTTGCTGATATCAGAATATGTATAAATGTATAGGCAGACATGAAAGTCATCTGTAGTTGATGATAAGAGTGACATTTCTTCATTTTCCAGGAATTTCATATAAACTGTATCTCTCACAATATATTTAGCTAACAAGAATAATATGTGAAACCTACTGTATCTACAGTATTCTTTATTTGTCCCAGACACAAGCACGACTATACACAAACTTCTTCATTGTGCAAACAATGTTGAGGTGTTTTAAAGCTCATGTCATATAAAGTCAGATACCTCCTGAATATGTGCAGCTATGGCAGCTTTTGTGTCAAAGTCGAGCGTCTGGATCCTCTCAATGTACTCCTCTTTTTTCTCACACTGAAAATGAAAATGTAAACAGATTTAGCTCATGCAGTCTGTTTCTGCACACACATCGTCACATAGTCAGCGTTTACCTGGACTGCACATCCCAACAGCAGCAGCAACAGCTTCTTCATTTCCTCCAGACTTTGTTCTGAGGGGAGTAAAAAAAAAAAGGTTCATTATCTGAAATAAAACGTATAAGATTGAAGTACTGAGGGCTGCTGGCATGGATTTAAGTTGAAACGAGTGCTGGCTGGTGAATTTGGGTCGCCACTCGCCAAAGCCTTACCATCACAAGCCAGTGTGGTTATCAGACTGATAGAGTGCAATTGAATTAAAACTGTATCAGAAAGAGCTAAAGCAGTCTGTGAGGAAATACTGTAACCATTTTCAATGCTGGGAAGCCTTTTTTTGGGGGGAAAAATGCTTCCTGATTTTGATTGTTCACTATTTAGAAACCAAGATTATCACTTGTTCTGCATTGTTGCCTTTTTCTAAATGCAATTAGTATTTCCCTTTAGTTTCATAATTCAAATTATGGATATATAATTGTGTTAATTCAACGTTTAATTCGACCAGTTTAGCAATCAGCCAGCTACAGTCTAGAGTCTATATTACACATGTCCTAATCTTAGGTAAATTATGGGAAATCAATGCAGTGAGTATTGAGTATCAGCAAACAGACTAATCAGGCATCCAACCATATACTGACTTAGCAGCTCCAATAGAGAGGAGAGATGAGGAATACTCTGAGTTTCCTTTAAAAGAGCATACCAGTGTAAGGAGTCCTGCCAAGCAGCAACACGTTTGGCAAAGGAATCGTGATTAATTGTCTCAGATTATCCTGCAAAAAACCAGAAACAGAGAGGGACGAGGGAGATGGGTCGAGAAAAAGGAAAATAAGCACATTTTAGGCCAAACTGAAACAAAGTACAGAATACAACACTTCTTGAGGTCTAGCCAAAGTGCTTGAATGGACAGGGGCGTATGTATGTACAGCACATAGCAGCTGCTTAAACACATGTATAGAAACACAGCCAAATCTCTGAATGGGTAGATGACAGAGCCAGTTTCCCTGGTGCAGTGGTGAAATCCACCAAAACTGTTTGGTACAGCATTATATGAGGCTTTATGAGGCTTGCGTTCATGCGTGTGTGTATAGTATGTGTGCGCAGTGTAATAGTGATTGTTAATAGCTCCTAATGAGGATTGGTGACCCTGTAAAGTTCAGGAAACTATTAGTAATTCCCATATGCAAGGAAAGCTACAGTTGACTGGAGTCATTTAGTCTTTGATGTAATACAGTCCAACCTACACCAACAGTCACATTTTCCAGTGACTGCCACTGTGACCCTTTAAGGAAAGTTGAACTGACTGGCCACAAACCTCCCATCATCCTCTCCTTTCCTAGCTTATGTGAGATTATGCAGTGTGGAACTGAGAGCAAGTCTCTAGTCTTTAGAGGTATTAGAACACTCTGATCAGGAAACTCATTTTGAGGATGAAAGTGAAGAGGATGAAAACTGAAATATGTTGGGGATACAGGGCCTTGCAGTAGATAAAAAAAAAAACCCAGCATCTTATTGTGTATTAATTTGTTCGACTTGATACCAGTATAAAGCATACCAGTTGTATTGTGCCTCTGTCAGCTGAAACCATTGTTTCTCCTAAATGTCACTTTTAAAGAAACTAAGTGTTGTTGTTGCATTTTAAAGTCGATCCAATTGGTTTTGAGAAGCTGCATGAAGACTCAGTGTTGCAAGATTTTCAGCCATGCTAGCGGCGTGGCTCTAGGATGGCAATGTCGATTGGTCAGTCCACCACTTTGGTCCAGACTGAAATATCTCGAAAACTGTTGGATGGATTGCTCTAGTTATTGTGAACAATCTGTACAATTTGGTACAGACATTCATGGCTCCTCAGGTGATGATGCATACTGACTTTTGTGATCCCCTGACTTTTCCTCTAATGTCTTGACAACAATTGGATGGATTGCCATGAAATTTTATACAGACATTCATGTTCCCCAGAGGATGAATCCTGGTGACATTGGTGATCCTCTGACTTTTCATCTAGTAGCATCATCAGGTCAAATTTTTAATTTGTCCAATATTTGGATTATGCAAAACTAATGACATTCCCATCAGCTTCAGCTGTACTTTGTGTTTAGTGCTAATTAGCAAATGTTAGCATGCTAACACACTAAACTTAGATGGTGACCACGATAAACATTATACCTGCTAAACATCAGCATGTTTGCATTGTTATTGCAAACATGTTAGCATGCTGAGGATGTAGCTCAAAACACTACTGTACCTAAGTACAGCCTAACAGAGCCGCTAGCATGGCTGTAGAGACTCTTCAGTCTTATTTTTCAACCAGTGGAGAAATCATACACAACATCGTACAACATAAAAATAACCAAAACTGGACCAGAATGGATGTGGTCTTCACATGACAGAGGTTAAAAGATACAAGAGCTGCCCTATATCTACTTTTACTGAAGTGTCCTTGATTACGAGTTATTATAGTACAAGAAAAGACATCAATAAAAACCTGCAGTCTGTCTTAAATACGATGTTTTTTAAGCAAGAAGCAGGCATGACTGAATTCTGATGTTTTTCCTTCCTCTTAGGTCCGTGATGGAGAACTGCGGTGAGTGGGATCAGAGTGACTAAGAAGTAACCAAACTATGCTTACCAAGAGAAACTACAGTAGAAACAATGATTAGTAAGAAAAAATATATAAACCCATCATTTCCTTTGTGGTGCTAATCTGAAGAACTTGATTGTCCCATTCTGAGTGAAATTACTTTTCTTGTGATCTTAAGAGAAGAAAGCTTAACTCGAATTGTACTTAATTACTCTGACACAGATAGAAAATCCAAGATTCAACATCACTGGTGTCTGCCCAGGAATCTCGTGACTTTATGTGTCACTCTAAAGCTCTGTCTGTCTGTGGCTCTGACTGCAGCTTTACTGAGCCTCTCTGCTGTGCTGATTACACAGATGTGTACATGGCTGATATTTAGGGCATGCATCTTAAGAAGAACTAGTTGATCTGCTGGGACACAAGTGCTACCAACTATCTGATTTGCGCATTTGTGAGCCAGTGTGTGCGTGATGGATAATGCAAAACTGAGGTAAAATTTGAAAAATCCAAATCAAATGTTCAGTCATCTTAATTCAATGTAGAGAGAGATGGAAAGCTTAGCAGCCTGAAGCTTGGATACATTATATAACATATTATATGGCTGAGAAACAAGGGGAGGGAACATCCAAAACTCACCAGATAATACGACTTGACTTGCTGGACAAGGAAGATCAGGTTCTGGATCCTCTGACTCGGATCCCTGCTCACTTTGGTTGCACCCTGAGGTGTAGCCGAGGGATTACTGAAGATGGGACACAGCAGCATAAAGGCATTTTACTTGACATTTCTGCTATTCACAAACAAACAAATGGTTGTTGGAGTGAGAGGAAGCTGTGAGCTGGTAAAAGTCTTGGCTCAAGCATCAGCATGAAAACATGTATGAGGTCTCTATTCATTCCTAACTTTAGCCTGTGTGATGTCATTCCTTTCAGCCAACAAACTGGACTGTTTTCGAGCCAAATGGGGTGGCACTTTCCACCCAAAGGAAACCCTTTGGATTCTCGGGCTGTTGGCACAGACCTACTGTAGTCTGAGGACGAACTGTCATACATTATAGCTGAAATGTTACCATTCATGGACTATTATTGTTATATAGGTCAGACTTCACCTTGTTACTTAGGAAAGGAAACCTGTCGTGTCAAATGTATTCTATATCTGAGGGAAAAAGATAGAGAGAAAGACATAATAGATGAAAGAGAGACAGAGATGCTGTCTAGCTGCCCAGTGCATCACATTTTTTAGTCTGCCTGTCTCCATCTCTGTGCTGTTTGTCCTGTTTCCGTGCCTCCTCCTCCCTCCCATCTGTGTCCCAGTGCCACTAAACACCAGCAACAAGGCCCTAATCCCAGAGGGTCTCCCAATCCAGGAGATTATCCCGCCTCTTCCCCTCCCCTCGGCGCAGCATTGTTTTGCAGTTAGAGCTGGTTATTGTGACCCTGGGGGATAAGTGGGATGAATTGATACTGTAGACTTGGGGTGGCTAGACAGCATTATCCACAAGTACATTGGGTCATCAGATTTTTACCCTTTCTTTGCAACTCTTCAGTTTCAGTTAGTAGTCTGGAGTGTCATTTCATCCTAACAGGGAGGCTAAAGTAAATGTCTCGCCACCTATTAGACACATTGCAAACTGTCAGAGGACCGTGAGTTAGTGTTTTTTTTTTTAAGGGTGAGGGTAATTCCTTCAGAACATAAGGTACCCAAATCATAATCTCTTAAGTAGTGTCTTGACAGTATCTATGATATCCCTCATGTCTTGGCAGATCTGGTCCATTTGTAGTCTTTCTCTGGAGGTGAAGTCCCCTCAGTGTGGGCTTTGTATCTGTAACTTTCATGCTAATTCTAACATTTTCTTTTTGAGAACCCCTAACCTGTAAGTAATCAGGAAGTTACATTTAAAGACTGCTGCACACTACAAAGATCCCCTTTATTACTGCACAGTGACAATGCCAGTACTGTTGGTGCCTGGATAAGAATGTTAGCAGATGCGTGATACTGTGTCAGATGGCATGAGAGGAAAAGATACCTAATTCTTAAAAAAGACTTCTAGTATTTGGACGTTGTGCAACCACTGACATTTCATCCGAGCCTTTTCCCTTTACGCATCACAGTTAATCATAACTTAATAACAGATGCTATATCAAGTCTATGACCATGCCAACAGCTTCAAAACACAGGCTACTAATCTGAATATCCATCTGGACACTGCTCACAGCCTAGATTAGAAATGTGACAAATGAAATATAAGAACAAAGCTGGCATGAAGTGACTTACATCTGTGTCATTATGTCATTCAAAAAGACTCCATCCAGTAATTCAGAAAAGTCCAGGTGCATGCCCCCATCGTTTGGCACAAATGTCTTCACCTAAATGAAGAGAAAAGAGAATATAGGATGAGAGGTTGATATCACCTGTGTCTGGCAGGAAATCAGAGCCTGGTGCATTACTCACCCAAGTGACAAGTGGGCTCAGCATGAACTGATCCAGACAGGGCAGAAAAACTCCACTTTCCATCGTTACCGGGGTTGTGGGTGATTAATCACAACAGAATGTCCCAGCTGTCTCAATCAGGAAAAGGCTGGTAGCAGCCTGGTAACTACATTTTCTTCCGAAGTGAGCCAGTCCTGCAGAAGTGCACCATTCAAGTCGTCCCATGTAAACTAGTTGAGTATTTCCTCTTGCCACTGCGGTTTAGATCGTCGGCGTTTTCACTCACAGACTCCTCCTGCCACCAACTGCTACATCCATGAGATCCGGCAGTTTAAACGTCGCCGAGTCGGTGTTCAAGCACAGTCCTATCCGCATTTTGTCCCGCAACACCACACACACACACACACACACACTAACATCCTCCTTGGCCCTCTGCTGCAAAGGCATCTGCCGTCACCCCCCCTCTCCTCCTCCTCCTCCTCCTCCTCCCAGCTTCCCTGCTCGTCACACAGAAAAGAGTTAGCACTGCTGTATGAGTGATTTTTAAAAATATTAAACCGCAAAAGTGACAGTTTAGCCAGATGTGCTATTTCCTTTTAAAAACTCGTAACCTAGAAAAATGAAACGTTCCCTCCCGTTGGCTTCATAGTTTGAAGCCACTGCAGCAGAAGTGCTAATAGATCTGAAATATCTTTGCCTTTAATCTGTTACCATGACAACGGCGCCCCCACGCCTCCCCATCAGCAGCAGCCTCTCTTTCATACGACAACAAAAGCAACGCACACACACTTCAACGTTAGCCACTTAGCTGGAGATTAACCATAAAGAGCCATACCAAAAAATAGGATAGCCTATACATGTACGACCATGTGCAACGACAACTTTTAGTAAAGTTCTGAATGTGTTTTTAAAATGGTTATTTATTTTAATTAACTAGTTTAAATAATTATAAAAAAACAAAGTTTCCCTTAATGTAATGGCCCTTAATTCATTTCCAAGTAAATCCCCTCAACATGAGTACTTTATGATGTAGCCTAATATGATTTTGCACAAAACGATTTGGTTCAGCTGTTCAGCACTAAAAAAATGATAAACTGAATTTAAAAGAGTGTAGTTTATCCAAGACAGATAGCCATGAATGTGACGAGGTTCTTCCCTCTGAATACAAAACCTCCAAACTCATCGTGCCAAACTTTGGCTGCCAAAGGTAGCAGCCTGTGATGGTGCTATGGCACCACCTTGTGTTAAAGACTGGAAGCAAATCTGTAAATCTGTCAGATGTAAGTTTACAAAGACTGTAAAAACCTTGTAATACTATACTATGATGACAGTGTACTGGTAATGTACAAAATTATAATCTATAAACTTGTCAAAATTAAAATTGTAATAAATGTAGCTAATTTATTAAATTTAACAGCTAGCAAAAACTAATGCAGTCTAATACAACAGTCCTGCAATAAATCCTACCTTCATGAAGGTTATGGTGTTCAGTTTTTGTTCATTTAATCATTGTTTTGGAGGCTGTAGTTTGTGGTGCTATTGAACTATATTGCATTATACAGAGAGGTGTTTCTGTTAGCTTACCCTCGTTGATATAAATGGGGTGGACAAAATAATAAAAACACCCGCCAGTGTGACGCAGTACAATTAAACAGCACCACAAAAAATATTAAATCTATCTATCTATCTATCTATCTATCTATCTATCTATCTATCTATCTATCTATCTATCTATCTATCTATCTATCTATCTATCTATCTATCTATCTATCTATCTATCTATCTATTATTTTGTTTTGAATAATGCTCTTTTCTTTTAGTCTAATTCACTTTAACTAAGTGTGTAAAGAGTGTTATTTTAAATGGCTGCACTTCTTTTGCAAATACAATCTTATTTTATAACAAAAATAATGCAAAACCTTAAATTACTATATGATTTCTTTGAAAAAATGATTAGGGAAGAGGAATCAATAGCTTGTGCTGTTATTTGACATAAAATTGAATCCATTAAGTATTCCATTTAATGTGTTGACTACTGGACTTTGACTCCAATGGGATGATCTTTCTGTGCGTGGGTGGTGTGTAGGCCACTGTTTGCTAACACACCACGTCAGGTATTTTGTCAATCAGCTTATTTTGTCCGCCCACCAGCGGCCAAATTTGGTTCATGCAGTCTGCCTGAGTTCATTACAGAGCGTAGACGAGTATCACACAAACTTCTACTCAAGCTGAATTAATGCTGTGGACTGTGTCCAGTGTAACACAGTAATTTCTTGGCTTAGCAATAATGCAATATTTAAAGTGTGTTGTGGATGTAATTTGAGAAGATTATATTATACACACATGATGTCATTAGATATGCCTGGTTACATACATGCATACATATTTTTTTCTAAATACATTAAAACAGTGAAGGTCTTTATTTAAAGCCAACATCAGGTACTGATTCTGTGATTCAAGAGGCCTTCTTATGTTTCAAATCTAAACTTCTTTCATTCTCCATTTGCATCTCCTCACAAGAGGCACGCTGGTAACCAGCTTGTTAGTGGCTCTGATAAAAGGAAAATATGAACCATGGTTGGGTAGCACTACATTAGTCAATGCTAATTAAATTCTATGAAGCAGGAAACTAATTAAGGAGAAGGCAAAACACAGCCATGAAAGTCTTACTATTATGTGTCGAGAAGCATCTGACCTTGTTTTGTTGGAATTTGTGTATAAATGTTGGCCACTCTATGCTTCCCAGCGAAGTGATGCTGAAATAAACACAACAGCAATTAGGAAAAAGGTACATTTTATAAGGACAGATTGTCAATGAGATGATAAAAAGCTGTTGTCACATGTGTAAAACTACAGTACAGTATATAACCCTAACTAATAAACCTGTGTGTGTGTGTGTGTGTGTGTGTGTGTCACTCAAGAAATTAAATTCATTACAATTGCGGGCGATATAGCATTAGTCCTAAGTGCTATGCAAATCCAAAAGTATTAAAAAGTTTATAAAATACAAATTAAAACTGTAAACAAAAATAGTGCATCATCATTAAATACCAAATGTAGTTGGTTTTGGTGAGTTTGATGGGATATGCTTGTGGATTTAAATAAGTTTCACATATTGATTTTATAATCAGCATATTGCTTGTCTTAGTATATAGTCTGAATTTGAATATTGCTTTCAATATTCATGCAGCATCTCATGCTCTTATAACAGTCAACGATTAATGAAGTAGTTAGATACTATTACTGTAACTTGCAACTGTAGTGAGTCAAATTATTACCTCAACATTGTCTTTGTTGACCATAATTGAATCTATTAAAATAACGCCACAAGTCAAGTCTAATAGTGTAAGTCACATTCCCACATTGCATACATGTGTTGTAAAATAATCTAGAGCATTCAGCCTTATGAGACTTTAGGATATAGAAAGACATTCTGTGCTTATAAAGATAAAGTGTTGTTTCACTCGTTTTCCTCCTTAGCCTCCATATGAATTTTGGCTTGTTGCAGGTTTCTGTATTTTCCCTGTTGGTCTTTGTTTCCTTGTAGGCTCTTAGCGTAACGTGACCTCCAGTCTCGTTCAAAAGCAGCCTTGACGTGTTCCAGGATTGTCACTCCACTGCCTTTAAGATTATTTTTCATCTTGACCACCAGTCCAACTCCTGCGTTAATGGCAAAGTCACTCCCAACCCAGTCATGGTTACCTGTGGACAAACAGCAAACCTTAGATATCGTGTCTGTAACAGGCCTCAAGGGAAAATGACTCTGAGTCTCAGCACTGTGCTTTTATTTTTGGTGTGCATGTGCAAATATATATACAGTTTGGTGCTTGTGTGTCAGTGTCTGTGTGTGAGTGAGGGAAACATTTAAAAGGAATAGTTTTACATTTGGAAAAATATGCTTCTTTGCTTTCTGCGCTGAGGGTTAGATGAGGTATCAGTCTTCTCATCTATCTCTTGGCCAGAAAGCGAACAAGCCCATTTTCCAAACTGTCAAACTATTTTATACTGGTACTATAATAAAGTACTGTCTAATGTTTTTAAAATAGCACTCATGTTAAAATCAAGACCCACTCAAATACCTTGAAAATGTGTAAATGCAAATAAGTAAAAATAATAATTTAAATGTAAATTGATTTGGTTACAAACACATTATTGCCTACCAATGTAGACAGCATTGTCGGTCACCATGTACTTGTTGTGGTTGAGTCCGTGTTGAATGTCATCCTCTTGCTCCTTGTGACTAAAAAACCTCTGCAAAAAATTTCAACAAAACCAGTGTATAAGATACCACACCCACTCAATTTAACACTTGCAGTATGAATCAAGAAGAATGTGCAGAATGTCCATTCACGTACCACCTCTAATGAACAGTTGCCCAGCTGCATGCAGAGCGACTTGAGGGAGGTGACAAAGTTAAAGGTGAGGGGGTGAGTCTTCTTCCAGAAGCTTATCAGCAGGCGAACTCTGACTCCTCTCAGCACCACAGCCTCTCTGATCACCTCATCAATAGGCGACCAGTACCTTTTGATGCAACCCTTGTAATTAGACAAAGTTTTACAATCTAAAGGCAGTGATACACTTACAGTGTGTTTCTCAAATTTAAGTTACTGAAAGATTTGATTTCATTTGATTTTTCTTCCCCAGACCAACAAATATACAGAATGCCAAAGCTCTTAGGAATATAGAGCTGTGATGTACCTTGTGACTGAGGTTCCTCTGAAACTCCTGTTCACCAGAGGGAGGTAGTCCGTCACGGATATGAAGATAAATGTCTTTGCACTCTGGATGACTTGATAGATGGCATCTACATCTCTGGTGCGATCTTTAGTGCAGAAGACTTCAGGAGAGGTCTGCAGAAAGGATACATCACTCAGACAAGTTTGTACCAAAAATTATATACATATATATATATAGATTACAGAAATCAAAGAACTGAATGGTGGACCAAAATATGATTGAAGTGTATTTTAATATTCGGTTTGTTTCAGTTCAACAAACAAAAGCTGAAAACAGTATCTTTTAATTTACACCCCACTGAAAAAATGTTACATGATGAGGACAACATAATATGGGTTTATAATTTTCCAAAATGTCTCACAGATTCAGTGTAACATTTTGACAGACCAAAGGGCAAGAAAAACAACAAGGCACATTTCTCCAACCATGTATCACTACTGGAAGAAGTGAGGCACAAGAGCAGGTTGGAGTTGCCAGCAGCTTGGGACAGCATGGCTCCATTAGTTCCTGTAGGATGATAAATGTGCTAAATGCAACTGATAAGCGTCTTGTCGCTTAGAGGGTAACAAGATTCATTACTGTCAAATTAGGCTGAGGTACTGAGATATTCCGACTCAAGATGCTCCTCAGCGTGATATTAACATGATTAATCACCCCCTGTGTGTGTCTGTTATTAGTTGGTCACCACCATCTCGTCCAGAGACAGGAAATTGGTGCCTAAAGAGGAATATAAACCAGTCTAAGAATTTATTACGGACACGACTTGTGGTTTGTGCATTTTGTACAGAGTCAATCGATGTGTTAACATGCAGTAAATACTGCTACATAACAAAGTCGTTCCTCACAGACACATATGCAGTGGCCTGGGTAGCGTTGAGTTGTAGCTCCAGGGCGTCATGCCTCCCGTAGAGGGCCGTAACTCTCTTTGACCAGATGGAGGGGATGTAGTCCCTCTCATGGAGCTGCCAGTAAAATGAAAAGACTCGGTGGAGGTCCAGAGCCAGACAGCTGCAGTTATACACCAACACCCCCAGTTCTTTCCTCTGTGGGGTGTCAGAAAGGAGCACACAGAAAGAGGTGATGCAGCAGAAAAGTTGCAGTGTAGGTGTGTTCACTGGATAGACATGCGATAGCAATGTGAGAAAGGAAGTAGAGTTAGATAAAAGGCAAAGGTGATGCTGATTTAAGAGTGAGAATAGTAACACTCTGTGAGGGGATTTGATCATCATCATAGCAGTACTTATGATGTAAGATTAGTAAGATTAGAATAGGATCAGATTCTTTCTGAGGGGAGCATAAAGAGCAACTAAGAGTCGCTAGGCAGAGTGGTGCTTTGAGCTAAATGCTAACATTAGCATGCTAACATGCTCACAGTGACAATGCTAACATGCTGACATTTATCAGGTATAATATTTACCATGTATGGCGAACATGGTAAATATTATACATTCTAGTTGGGAGTATTAGCATGTTACCATGTGCTAAGTAGCACTAAACACAACAGCTGAGGCCGATGGGAATGTCATAAACCAAAGTATTGGACAAATTGAAATATTGAGCTGATGATGGCGCTAGATGAAAAGTTAAGGGATCACCAAAGTTATTACAATTCATCCTGAGGGGGACATTGATGTGTATACCAAATTTCATGACAAATCCATCCAGTATTGTGGAGACATTTTAATCAAAACCACAAATAGGAGTCATCCTCTGGGCATAATGGGTGTATGTACCAAATTTAATGGCAATCCATCTAATCATCATTGTTGAGATATCTCAGTCTGGACCAAAGTTGTGGACCGACCAACCAGCCAGAGAGCTGCTAGCATGGCTAAAAACAAGGAAATGAAAAGTGAACAAGAGACAGTCATTCTAAATATATTCTTGGTCTATTCTATTCCTGGTCATTAATTACACAGCAGAAATTTGTTTTGTGTTTATTCTATTTTGGTGGGTGACCCAGAAGGAAGCACACAGCGGTTTCTGTCTACTCTACTGTATGTATCATGAATTTCTGACAGATTCTGCCTTGCTCCCCTTTTGTCTCTCTTCTTTCCTGCCCTTTTATCATTTGCTCTGTACAGCGTGTGTGTGTGTGTGTGTGTGTGTGTGTGTGTGTACGTGCCTTCCCTCTGGCTCCTTAGTTAATTACACTGAACAGTAGTTCTACCTCCAGCCAGCAATGAAGCTTGAAAACTGCCAGGTAATCACTTCAAGTAGTAGTATGGTAATGCTCCTGGGTTCCTTCTCTGTTGTGAATTACATATTAAATGCAAAGTGAAATGCTACTTGTCTTTCTGGCCCGCCTCAGACAGCAATCTTAAATCATCCCAGATGCCCATTAAGAGTTGCTGGAGTAATTGCATAAAATGGTACAGGTGTACAGTGGAATTAATCCAGACTCTGTGTTATGTTTCAAGTCCCTGCGGGGTGCCATGGTTATCATTTAATTAACTGTGTGTACGTCCAGCTTTTATTTCTGAGAGACCAAAAGCTACTGTAGCCATTTTGAGGTCAGGAATGAACTGCAGACCTGACCGCACCTGACTGCAGGGGCTCATTTATCCTCAGGTTGATGTTTGTTGTTACCTTGGAGAGTGACCTCCAGTCCATATCAGCACTCCCGATGTAAATGTGCTTCCGATCCACTATCCAGAATGAGGAATGTAGCCGTCCTCTGGTAAGAGCTGTCATATTAACAAAATGAACCTCTGCATCTAGACAACGTGAGACAGAGAGACAGACATGGAGTGGTGGTAGTATGAAAAGTTTGAAAGAATGAGATGGAGAGAATCGTGGAAATCTGCCAGTTGGCTTTGGACTGTTTGACGGACATGTGGGCAAAGCCGACAATGTGAAGTTTGGCAGACATGAAGGTTGTATGACCCGTGCTGTGGAGCTGCTGGATGGGGCTGCATGGTGTAAATGAGCCTGTTTTCCTTGAGGCAAATCAGAGATGCTGTATGGCATATGTACAATATAGTGCTGCTGGCACTTAAATATAGGAGTCATAGGAGTGCCATAAAAAAGAATACATCTGTAAAGGAATAAGAAAATAAACTTGGAAATATAAAGAGGAATAAATAAAAGAATAAATAAGTAAATAAAAAAATCGGAAATATAAAGAGAAATATATAAAAGAATTAATAAATGTGGAAATATAAAGAGAAATAACAAAAAATATGAAACAATAATTATAAGCATTTTCATTTATTTTCACATTGATTTTTGTAAATAAATATATATATTATATATATATTTCTGTATATATTTATTTATATATATATATTTTTTTATTTATTTATTTATTTTTATATAATGTCATTTATTTATTTTTATCCCTTTATTTTTCCTTATTCTTTTCTCTGTTGCTTTTGCTTTTCCATACTTACTCCATACTTAAACACTACGTAAACAGTTACTAAAATTGTCATAGAATACATGGGAATCTCCTTTTAAAAACTGGTTTGTGCACAAGAAATGTTGTCAGGTGAGTTGTTAGGAGCTATAAATCTTCCTTCTAGTTTGCTACAGTGACAAACTACAAATTGCTTTTATAAAATGAAAATATGACAGTCACTCACTGTGTGCTGCCAAGGTCTTCAGTTCAGCAGAGTTAGTCAGACTGCTGGCAATCTTCAGTTTAACCCCACGAGATTTCAGGCTGAGCAGTCTCTGGAACAAAAGCCGACCCTGAGGAAGAGAGCGGTGTTCTGGACAGATGTTCTGTATTACTGTAGTTGAGCATTTGAGCGTTGTCTCTTAAAAGGGCAATACTCACATCTCAGCAGAACTAACCTCATTAAAAGACTATATACAGATTTACTTGAAAATAATTGCATTTCCTCTTACAAAGCACCTGGGAAATGCAGTTGGTTCATGTTCTGCAGGAGTGTAGGGGATATATTCAGACAGTCTGCCATGACTTTGTACCTGTTTGGCAGTGCTTGGCATTGTTTCCGGGTCCCAGGGGTTTAGGGCCCAGACAGGTGACACCACCTCGACTGAGTGCTTTGCCTGGTCCAACAGTGTGTGAAAGCCAACGGAGAGAGGGAGGTGGGGTCTGCCATCCATGGGGAGAGAGAGGTCGTCTGGAATATTCTCCACAAGCTCGATGCTGAAAGTAACACATGCTTCTTGAGTTTCTGGAGCCTTAACGATTTTACACATCAAAGTCTCAACATGTCTTCTAGGAGTACTACTGTACAAATGGGAAAGAAGTTGTAAAAGGTTTGTGGCTGTAGGGGAAGCTGTGTGAAATCTGATAAATGTCCTCAAGTGATGTCACTTGAGTCAGCATCAGATGGTGCTGGAGACTACAAGTTTGAAAATGAAAAAATCTGGGAGAGTGGAGTTAGAAAGAAGTGAGCTCGCCAGACCTCTGTAGCCCGCTCCTCATGTCTGCTGGAGGCTAGCGACTCGAGGCTACATTAGCCGCTACTAGCATAACACACCCAAGTGTCTGACTGAACTGTTGGTGGTTGAGTTGCATTGTGGGTAGTATAGGCACTAGGTTTTGGGCAAGGAAGATGAATGCATGGAATAGAAAGATAATATCTCTGGTTCTGTTGCATCGATTTTGATACTTTTTTTTAAAATGTCCATCGTGAGTCTGACAATATTATTGGAGTGCAATGCTAAATTGGTGGAGTACTCTTTTAAGAGTGTGTAGAAATATGATACTATACGCTTTAGGTAACAACACTTACAAAATCCTAAGTAGTGACAAAGGAACCAGTGAGGAGCGAATCAGGAACGACCTGATAATTTATGAAGCGTAGTTGTTCCCAGATAACTCTGAACTGAGGATTACGTAATAGATAACGATTATTGGAGAACAGACTTGGAGACACTATATTCATGAATCATTATGTTATGATTAGCTCATAGATATTTTGCACTATACAAATGAATTTTTGTCTTGCCCTGTTATGTTATCACATCACCCTTGCAGAGCATCTTACCGGCAGTCTCTGCTACAGTTTTCCTCTGTGATGCCGTCCTCATCGTCCCCCCAAATGTCCACTGATGAGAAGATCAGTGCCACCAGCACAGCAAAGCAGCAGAGAAGGGCAAAGATGGCAATGCACTTCTGCTGGGTCTGGAAAATGAATAAGACACACACACATTAAGCAAAAGTCAGACTTAATTCATTTATGGAGTTTTTGTGAAGGATGCATACAAGCACTGTAGAACTCAACTCTTACCCTGTTGTATACAGCAGGTTAACATCTTGCAGTGAAGACACTGACAGATAGTTTTGGGTGGTGTACAAAAGGGAAATGATCAGCCCTTAAATGCTAATGTCCTCAGTCAATATCATTGATTAGAGGATAGGATTCATGCTCAGTACTACAACAACTTTATGTCCTCTGACAGTAGAAACCCATCATTTGACAACCAGGCTGCGGAGGAATTCAGAACTCTGGAGCAAAAATTATCCCAGCTTCACAAATCCCACTTCATGCCACAGTGCAGAGGACAAGTGAAGTGGAACGCTCTCCAGCTGAAGGCAAATTGATACACACTGAAGCCCAACTATAAGGAATATTGGAAAGCTCTGGTTTATGCTTTTCTGTATACTGCCTGCTTTGTTGTTCAAGCAAATCCCAGCTGAAAGGGATTTTATGACCTCTGTGCCAGGATGGATGTGCCCAGTGTTGCATTTATGACAAGCAATATTAAAGACTATGTTAGTGTGCATGTATGTGTGTGCAGTATGTGGTATATACTGGTTGTAATAAGGGTGGAGTGACAGTCAGTGTGGTCAGTGGTTATGAAGCAGCAGCCTTATTGCCCTGATCCAGCTCGAGGAGTCTTGATTTTCACTGTTTTAAAAGTGCAGTTAGGCACTTCTGTTTTGCTTACGACTACAGATTTTCACCATCTCGTTCCCTGCCCTGTTTGGCTTTGTTGGTTTTGTGAGCTGTCATCACATCTCATTACATATTCTCTTTTGCTGTGTTCGATCAATCACATGAATTGTATCCCGCTGTTAAGTTCGGTAGAGTAAGCAGCAGCTTTTCTCAGAAAGATGACTCCCAGCTACAACTTTTATAAAATTTGACTGTTAAAACAAAAGAAAAACACTATTCAGCACCAAGTCATAGAGAAGATGGGGGTTGGAGGATGTTTGTCAACCTCATCTCCCGCTCTTCTCTACACTGTCTGTCTCGGGCAATGAGGCTGAAAGACTGGTGCCAGCCGGATGCACCTTACACTCCTCTGCTGTCCGCCGAGACCACTGAGCTCTTCATCACATTTAGCAGACTCGAGGACCATGCTTGACTTGTGGATGTGTACATGGCTGCTAGGAAATAAAGCCTCATGATACAGAACGAGGCTGACAGAGTGAGACAGGTCAGTTGTCTTACAGCTACCGATGCAGTAAGATACAATATTTCCTTCATTTCAATAACACACTGGATACACAACGGGTTTCAATACAGTCACAATAACCTTACATAGCTAATACTAGGTTTAGAGCTGACACGATTAATCGATTATTCAATTATTTGATTGAAAGAAAGTCAATTGGCAAAGAAATTATACAGTAATTGTCATTTATAAAGCAGAAATTCCCAACATTAGCTGCTTCAAGCTTCTCAAATGTGTGGATTTTCTTCTTTTCTAAGTTTTATATCGTGGTAAATTGAATATCTTTGGGTTTTGTAATGTTGGACAAATGCAAGCAATTTGAGGATATACACTTGGGCTGTGAGACACTGAGATGTCATTTTTTAAAACTATTTTCTGACATTTTATAGACTGAATCATTAATTGGCAATACTTTTGCTTATCAATAGAATCTATCTAGCAAAAATGACAAACATTAGCTGGTTCGAGCTTCTCGTGTGAGAATTATCTTTTTTCCCCTGTTTTACATAAAAGTAAATTGAATATCTTTGGGTTTTGTAATGTTATTTGGAGAAAAAAAAAACAATTTGAAGACATCCCTTTGGGCTCTGGGAAATTGGGATGGTAATTTTTCACTATTTTCTGATATTTGAAATCATTTATTTAAAATTAATTTGAAACAATTCTGATAACGTCTGAGTCAATTATCAAGCAAAATGCTAAATATTAGCTGGTTGCAGCTCCCTATATGTGTGGATTTTCTTCTTTTCCCTGTTTTATATCATTGTAAATTGAATATCTTTGGGTTTTGTAATGTTGTTTGGACTAAACAAGGAATGTGAAGATGTCCCCTCGGGCTCTGGGAAATTGTGTCAGACGATTTTCTGACATTTTACAAACTAAACGATTCATCAATTATTCAAAAAAGAAATTGCTAAATTAATTGAAAATGAAATCATTACTCGCAGCCCTAACTGTGTTTATTACACACATCTGTGTTTTCACTGGATAATTGAATAACACATGGAATGAATTTAAGGCTTCATCCAAATGAATCAATGAATGCATAATGTAATGGAAGGCAGCAAGAAAAACCTAATGCAAACATGCACTAAAATCCCACCAACAGACAAAGTGAGAATAATATCACATATGAAATAGATGCAGAGTGAAGCGAGTGTGGTTGAGGGCTGTGAACGTCACCTTCAAGGGCTCCTGTGTGGTCGGTCCCGCCATGAGAGCAGCACTCCTTCAAACTTCTCTGACAGGTGGGAAACAGCAGCTCGGTCACACATCTGCGTCTGTCTGTCTCTCTGTCTTTTTCACCCACCACTCAGCCTGTCCCACTCTGATGTCTTCACTCTCTGCTGCTGCCTTCATCCTGCTGGCTCCTCACTGTCCTGGAAGGTATGTGTGTGCACCTCAGCTCCTGGTCCTGACATGGTTCTTCCAGCCTCTGACTGCGCGTATGTGTGTGCATGTGTGTGCATGTGTGTGTGTGTGAGTGTGAGCTGTATGTGTGCTGCTCACTCTCTGCTTCTGAGAGAGAGGGGGTGAGAAAGACAGAGAAAGACCAGCCCCTCTTGTTCAAACGGCCAATACAGAGCTGTAGCTCTGAGCCCCAGCAACCCCCCCCCCCCCTCCTCCTCCTCGATTCCTCCCTCCTCTTCCTCATCTCTCTTTATCTTCCTCTTTTATCTGCCTCGTGAACAAACCTCATCTGGCAGAAAGCAGTTGGGCTCGCCTTAGAGGGGAGGGATGCTGAAACATGCCACTGGTGAACCACTGTGTTTGACAGCTGCTGCAAAACTACCTAATTGTTCTGAACTCATTAGGTGGGACATGTACACACACACACACACATACACACACACACACACACACACACATATGCAACCAGTTCTGTCCAGAGAAGACAAAATAATTTCAAACAGTCCCACAGCTCACATTAATAACTTCAGCTGATGACATAACTGTAAGTCAGCAGTATTGTTTAATCCCCACTGTGTTTAAATTATTGTAATAAATGTGCTTTTCAGTAATGCACCAGATTCCAGAGCACTCATTCATGTTTCACTTCCACTGTATATAGCTTCAGATCTAAAGTTCTGCCTCTCCCTGTTGAACAGAAGTACATTAAAGGGCCTCGGTGGGGAAAAATGAAATATGCAAACACTTTCTTCCAGCCTTTTATTCGCCCCAGCCCTTTTCTCACAGATGAATATAGCGTCGCCTAATAGCAGAAAACAACATATGCTGCTGACTGCAGGCAAGCTGCCGCTCTGTTTATGAGTCCACCACTGTAAAGGGAGTAAAGGCAGGACCTGATGGGGGACGAGGGAGAAATGAGAGAAGGATAGATGGAAGGTGAAAGAGGTTTTTGGTTGTAACTTCTGACACAGTTATAGTAGTACTCAATAGACTGCACTCACACGACGGGCAGCAGTCTGCTATGTAGTATTAAAAAACAGCTTAAAGATGTTTTTTTAGCCACACTAGCAACATTTGTGGTTTTGAGTGAAATGTCTCAACAACTACTGGATGGATTGCTATGAAATTTGGTACAACCATTCATGTTTCATTTTACTTTATCTCCGACTCCTTTACATACTCATGAACAAACGAATGAATGAATTTTCATCACTGAAACAACTGATGATTTGTTAGTGTAATTCCCACAGAGCTTGTAGAGCAAGGGTGATTTTTAATTATAAAGACTTGTGGAGCGCTGTGTGAGATTCCAGAGAGAGATTGGTAACAGAGGAACAAAGTCATAGCAGTGAAACCTGCTGTGTCCGTCAGGGGCAGGTGCCCTCTGCACGTCGCCCTGTCTGTGAGCGAAAAGAGAGAGAGAGAAAGAGACAGAGGGGACAGAAACGTTTGGACCGTTTCCCAGGAGAGGTGAATGTTCCCAAAGCTGCACATATGGGGTCAAACTATCACACTTTCAAACAGGGGAAGTCAAACAGGATGGGGTTTTCGATGTTTCCCTGACCATCATGAGCACAGACCATCAGCTGAGACAGAACCACGGGTCAATTTTTAAGCTGAGCAACATGAAAGAGATCCCCAGCTAACAGTCAGTAGCAGTCATGCCAGGAAACTGTTGACATAAACAATTCACCAACAGCACAGTCACCACCATGATGCAACACTGATACTAACGTATGAAGTGCCTAACTGTCCATTTTCTTTTCCGTTTTTGATCTGTACACTTTTCAAGCAACTCTGTTCGCAGGACAGCAGTTCAGAGGTCACAGCAGCCTGTACAGTTCATTCCTACTCCCTCCCGACTCTCTGAACGGGACATCATTATCTGATAATGTACAGCACAGTTCTCCAACACAAGGGGCCAATTATAAATAGTCCTCATCTTTAAGAGCCATGCTGCGAGGCACATTCAGACTTTACACACAAATGAGCAAATCATAATACAATGGGTCTCTACACCGGTAAAGGCTTTTTATGCACAGTGTAGGTGTGTGTGTGTGTGTGTGTGTGTGTGTGTGTGTGTGTGTACAACAAAAATATGGTGGTGAACCATGGGGTCTATATTTTCTTTTTAAATAGTTTTGGTCAGTTATTATTACTTTTTTTTTTAACTGCAAAAAACTGATTGATCCCTGGGTGTTCCTCCATCATGTCTTTGCCATTTTAGTAAGGTTTGATTAGGTTGTTTCAACAGTATTTCAATGACAGTATCTCAGAAAACAGTTATATGTAACCAAGACATCCACAAAACCTTCACGTTTCAACCATTTCACAAAAAACTAAAAGCCTAGATGTTGATTTTGACCCACAAATCACCTGAACTATTCTTGTAGGCGTACATTTATAATCATTCAAAATGATATTTTGCTGCTATTTAGTTATGCATGAATTATGTCCCCCCCATCCAAACACACCCCTGTGAGTGCCAGTGAAGGACGCCTGTAGGTGCATGTAGGTGTTTCACCTTCACACCAAAAGCTCAACAGCAGGTTTCCATGCGTGCAGAGGACGTGGTGGTTTTTTACATTTCCATGGCGTCATACTCAGGGTGATATGTGCTGAGTGAAGGCTGACTGGGCGCAACGCCACGGGAGACAGCTGGGCCACATGCCAAAGGGATTGTGGATGGGGTGCAGATAGGGATGACATAACTATAAGTCATGAAAAAAAATGATGCTGTTAGGTCGTCTTGTTCAGAAAACTGTGTCTGTGTCTGTCCACAGCAGAGTACTGGAGCTATTAGTTCAGCCTCTACAACAGGCCACATGGTTAAAAGAGAGAGGAGGAATGAATTGTTTAATTGATCGTTTGATAATGAATTTTTTTTCATGATTAAGCACTGGCTGGATAAAAACAAAAAAAAACCAAGAAAATAAACTAGAAACACTCAGTGGTGGAAATTATTGACAATCTGCCACCTTTTTCTTTCCTTCTTTTCATTTAATTGTATATGTAACAGGAAACTACAGTAGGGATAAAATAAGGGGGAAAGGTCATGTGCTGTTCAAAGATATGTCATGGAGGAAGACATATGTTTGTTGGGAAAACGTATAATGAAAATATTATTTATAAAACAAAGAAAGAAAGGGCACTCAGTGAATGCATACCTCCAACAAAGACTGCACAGTAGTCCTCTAATGTGTTTGGATCAGACAATGTTTTTTTTTTTTTTTTTTTTTTGTGTGAAAATACAAAATGAATCCTGTCTGGGAAGACTGAGACTTTGCACACAGATGAATTGTGCAAAAGTTTAAAATGAGTCAGATTTAGCAAGTTATGATCATTTCAATTCATCGCGTTGCTGTAGCGCCACCTTTAGGTAAAACACATCTATCTGATGAGGAGCCAATTTGGGCTTAAAAGGTTGCACTCTTTCTAAATGTAAGAAAGACAAGTATTTTCAAAAGGGAGCATTCTGCAGTGTTGCGAGTGTGAAACAGGAAATTATCTAAACATTTTTGGGACTCAGCACCTGGACTCAGATTTGATATATGCATGATATGTCATCTCATTGTGGTTGTGACTGCCCGGTGCATTCAGGAGTTAAAGCAATTCATGGGCTTCATAGGCTGCAAGGAGAGGAACCTGCCAACTAACCATGAAAAAACTGTAAGGCAAAGAATCAGCTGATTATGTCTCCGGATCACAGACTGTAGACTGGCTGTAAATATACTGTATAAATCTCTGCTTTAGGAATGTCAGAAAATAGTGTAAAAGGCCTGCTGCAATTTCCCCAGAGCCCAAGGTGATATATTCTCAGTGTTTATTTTGTCTGACCAATAGTCCAAAACCCAAAGATATTAATTTTACTTTCACTTAACACGAAGAAAATCTGGAAACAGCAAATGTTTTGCATTTTTGCTTGAAGAATGACTTAAAGTATTAATCAAATCAAAATTGTTGCCAATTTATTTTCTGTTGATTGACTAATTGATTAAATGGCGGATCATTTCAGCTCTGCCCTGCTTTTGTGTGCACAAGAGAGTAAGATTGAAGGATCCTTGGTGTGCGTCTTTTTTTGTGTTTGTGCGTGTACACTGGGCGTATGGCAGCAGTGAAGAAAGTGGTAATCAATTCTCATTGGAGGCAACAGCTCAATTGCACACTTCTCCAGCAGAGGACACAAGCATGCAGAATGAATGGGTTTCCAGTGGATGAAACTAATGCCTTTCCTGGCCTCACAGGATGCTACATTGCATATTGGACAAAGTGGCTGGTGAATAAATTCCTCTGAATATACTTTAACACACTTTAGATACTTCTGGGTATACTTTTAGATACTTAAAATATTTAATTTTAGGTAATTTAAGCCACTGGCCGACATTGTTTTCACATGCCCCTCTTCAATTTCCAAGTTTTAATTTCACCTCTTCACCTTCCAAAATGCAGATATACAGTACAATAAATCATGGCATGAATTTTGAGAGGTACCTGACAGTTATCTCACCTGTTCCAGCTTGTCTTTGCGTCTGAGAAAGATAAATGCAGAGTAGCCCTGCTGTTGGACAGCACTGTAGCTGCTGCTTTTCATTTGGGACACACAGGGCAGGGGCGCTGTGGGAGAGTCCTCTTGCCCCCTCGACCTTGGATCATCTGACAGTTCCATTGATGACCTGTGAGCTGCTGCACAGACAGTCTGATGTACACACACAGACACACACACACCCACTCACAGCCAAGCACTCATAGAGATGCTGTCACTCCCGTCTTCTATCATTCAGTTGCTGAATCAGCCAGTATTGGTCTCTGTGCCGTCTGAGCTACAGTATGCACCCTGCCTGTTCGTGGCCAGCGCACCAATGCCTCCTCACACTCCCACACACTTGTTGGGGAGGGTGTGTGTGTGTGTCTTTGTGTGTGTGTATGTAGTACAGTCTCCCGGGCGGTGTGGGAGGGGCAGGCAATGGGCTTCTGGATGGGGCGGAGGTGCAACAGGAGCTGCTGCACTGGGCAAGACAGAGAGCAGCAGACAGATAAGGAGAGTAATCTGATTGAGAAAAGTGTGAGGAGACCATCAGACATGAACACACGTACACACTCTCACACACACACACACACACAAGTGTATGAAATCTAATTTCTCCCGTTTGCACCTCACATATGGAATACTGATACTTGCAGAGACAGAACGTCCTGAAGTACTATAGCCTCACCTTAAGAAACCTTTGGCACAGGTCGAGAAAGACGCCATATGCCTGCTGTAAAACGGCACACACACTAAAACACACACACAAACAAGATGACTGAAGATTTTTATAGCCAGACCAATTTACATTGTGGATAGAAAAAAGGTGCTGTTGTAAGAAAAATTGACTTTGCACTGATCTAATTCAAAACACAAATCCTCCTGTGGCCACTGTGTCAATACTAGCAGAGCTACTGTAAGTAGTCTTTTTGATTCATTTATTCAGTACTTGTGGGACATTTTAAAATGAGATAGCTGTCATTATCTTTAAAGCAATAGTTCCACATTTTGGGAAATGCGCTTATTTGCTTTCTTGCCAAGAGTTAAATAAGAAGATTGATATCACTCTCATATCTGTTTCATATGTGTTCAGTAAATATAAGGCTAAAGTCGGTTAGCTTAGCAGAAAAATTGGAAACAGGGAAATAGCTAAGCTGGCTCTTTCCAACTGTAACAAAATCTGCACGAGGCAAACGAAACGGGGTGACGCAATACTCATTCCTACCAAAGGCAGCTTTAAGTCTCTGCTGGTTGCCTGGCAACTTCGCGGTGAAGACAAGACAAGATCAGCCAAGAAAAGTCCGGCACATAACCCCAGTCAAACTGCAACCTGTTGTTTTTCCACTTTTGTTTTTGTACAGAAACTAGATATAACATGTTAATTGGTGAGCTTTAGAGGTTACCTTCGGAAAGGGCAAGGTTAGCTGTTTCCCCCTGTTTCAAGTCTTTATGCTAAGCTAAGCTAACTGCTGCTGGCTACAGTCAATCTGAGTCTCATGTCATCTCATCCAACTCTCAGAAAGAAAGCAAATAAGCATATTTACCAAAATGCTGAACTATTGCTTTAACAATATCTGTTTTTTTAAATTGAGGTGGCTAATCGTTCATCTTTTCAACAGTAATGGTCAATCATTACTTTTGATGGACTGTACCTACCTAATTGTGTTTGTGCACTACTTCTGCACCACCCTATAGAGGATTTGAACCCTGACAATTTGCTGACAAAGCATTTTTTGCTTTTTGCTGTTGTTCTCCTCCCGAATGCCCATAAGCAATGATGGTCCATCAATGAGGAGGTGCAGAATATGTAAATGCCTCCAGTATCCTGCACACACGCAGTGTAGCATAATACATCTTATTCACTCTGAGGCCGCATAGGTGCTAAATCATCAATGGCAGTTCAAATTACACTGAATAGTGAATAGGGCACATGCTGTACATCAACTGGCAAATATTGTATATTCATATCAATTTTGAATTTACCTACATGAGCAAATAAACACATCATTTTTATTTTAAGGAAGTCCAGACTGACACCTCAGAGCCAAAAAAGCTGCAGTGATATGAATATTTTATGCAATAAGCAGTATGAGTGCAGGGGAACACAGGTAAGCTGAACTTAATAAAACTAAGTGGGAAACAATTCAGCCAAACTGTTTCCACTTAGGTGAACACCTGCAGAAGGGCTGATGTGCACCAGCAGCCGTGGTGAATGTTGCTCACAAGGGAAAAAAAACCCTGACACAGCTTTAAGGATTAAGGAAGTAGAGCAGAATATCTGGAGACATACAATTAGTAGTGCAGTGGCTCTGGCAGTGGGGCCTCTAAAACCTAATTTGTCCTGTGTACTTGCCTCTGTAAAGAGTGAGAGAGAGGCCATGCAGGGAGGGGGAGTGGGCTTCTTGTGGAGGTTGTAGCTTTGGATGATGGCAGCCAAGAGGAGATACTGGGACGATAAAGAGGAAGCTTAAACTTAAATGGAGTAATCAGTAATCAATTTTAGTAGAATTAGACTAATCAGGTTTGATCTCATATCTGATAAATGCTGTAATTTCTCTGTAACTAACACCACATCAGTGGCCATTTGGTGCTGGGCAGGTAGCGTACAATGGGTTTATCAGAGCTTTTCACTGAAAACAGCTGCCTGTTGCGTCTGAATATGATGTAATAAGTGGTGAGAGTGAACCAGAACAGTAAAGTTGTGGGCCATAAAAAAACAAAACAAAGATCTGAAAGACCTTACAAAGCTCTGTAGAGATGATGGGAACTACAGAGTCTGTGATAATTCTTTGTGGATCCATCACTCCTAGCAACACCTTTCACATTACACATTTGAACCTTGGTCATTATAATAATAATATATTAATTATAATAGACCCCTTTCAGAGTGTTATAGTATTATTGGTGCATTAACATGGAAGCAGCGTATTAATGTTGTAGAGGGTGGACCTGATGCTAATTTTAACCACTGTTGTATAGATTAAGCTATGATGCTTTATATTTTATAATCTGATCATATGATTTGCATGTAAAATTTGAATCTGCAAAGTAACTCCAGCTGTTATATAAATGTAGTGGAGCAGAAAGTACAATAATGATGGCTGAAATGTAGTGGAGTAGAAGTATAAAGTGGCATAAAATGGAAATACTCAAGCACAGTACAAGTACCTCAAAACTGTAAATCTTATCAACACGTGAACTTGCACTGCAGTGGAATTAATGTTTAAAGAACAAACAAAATAGCTCATGATTATCATGCATTTTATTGGAAATGAGACAAACAATACACAGGTATTGCAAGGTCAACATTTAACCTAACATCATTACAAAGAAGAAAAAAAAACTCCATACAAAACATCCAAACAAAAATTATCCAAATGCTCAAACAGAATTTAAGACAAAATGCAATTATTAATCTTTATTAAAGTTGTTTTGGCTAAAATGTTTTCAACAGTTCTGATCAGGTTACATTCATGTGTAAACATTGGTAAGAGGCAAGACATTGGAAAACCTACAGTCATTACAGTGTCCATCCTTCCATTGCATCGCTAGCTGCAGGACTTGGAGGTAGCCCCTGTCTATGCTGGTTCAAACACAACATTTTGTTTGTGATCAGAAAATAATTTGACAAACCATTCATCTACAGGCAGCTGGCTTTCACCCTGCTTTGTTTTTGGTGGAGGACATCAGCATGATAAAGGAGCGTCATAGGGGCATGTCATGTCCTGGTCCCTCAGAAATGAATATATCAGCTTTGTAATGTGCAAAAAAAACACTGTAGCATCTCTTATCTCCAACCGTAATGATTGTTTGATCCAGGGCACTTGTGACAAAAAATACATTTGGAAGAGGAAAACTTTTCTGGGAGCTACATTTGATTTTATAGTTTCTATTAACACACATGGTCTATCTTGGATACACTGGTTTCAAATGACATCGCCACAAGAATAAAGGCATGGATGGGAGTTTTTCATTTAACCTTAATAAACATTTACACTGGTACATACTGTACATACCCAGTTCTTTTCCTGGCAAATAAGCAACGTGGCCTTTTCTGATGGAAAATCATTACTGAGACAGGTTTGGGGATTGCAATTGCAACAGGCCAACAATATATTCATTTTTATAAATCATTCTATGGCAGGACAGAAGAACACTTTTCACATACATCTGAATCATCAGCTGAATCATTTTTTGACACCATTGCACCTTTCTAGTTTGGGCTTCTGCATTGGCCTTTAGTCAGCTGACTGACAAACTTAAGATTCGAACACAAAGATTTCAAGGCTTGTAAATTAAATGGCAAGACTGAGTTTTACGTTTTGTAAAAATCAGAGATGCTCTGATTTAAGAACAAAACACAGAAAAGGAATCTAAGCAGGGGTTTTGGAAAGTTTATGTTTAACATTGCATCCTCTCTTCTTTTACATCTGTTCTTTTTTAAACTGTTTTTAAGGATAATAGAAAATAAGAATGAGCTGCAACACAAAAACACAGATGGGTTACTGTATATTATGTCATAGCTTCTTCATAAGCGCACCAATTAACACTGTAATGTTTTCATATTGTATATCTGACACCCCAAGAGCTGCTATTTGGTAGTGTTGGACTTTTACAAAGTCCTATCACGATTCGGTTTGATTGACAGTTAGGACAGTCAGGCTTTCCCACAGAACAGGCATCATTCTCCTCCCTCTTTCCTCCTCCATCTGAAACCAAATATGTAAAAATCTTCTAACCTCACACCGCTATCTGCTTCCAGGAGCTTCAGGATATGTCCAACATAAAGGATGCAGTCTGATTTATGTCCTTGGTGTATCAGTTGTAGGATCTAGAGCTCTGTTGGGGCCCTGGCTCTCGCTCTGCCACCTCTGCATGGTCTGAAGGTCCACAGGGTTCAGTGGCCAGTCCTTCAGGCCTGGAGGAAGAGAGTGTGCTGGAAGAAGCTTCAGCTCCAGGGTGCAACACCGACGCCCCCTGCTGAGTCCCAGGGCTGATCTTCTGGTCAGTCAGAGGGCTGGTGAGGCCCAGATTGGACAGGGCATCCAGGGTGCCGTCTGGGTCCACCATCATGTCGATTACTGTTAGATTGGTGCAGAACAAACATTTAAAATGAGTATTCTTGAATTGAACACTGTTCCAAACAGTACAAAATACAGACACTTGTAATTTTAAGTGTCATAGTTCACTAAAGACTAAAGAAAAGCATCACATCCGTACCGAGCAGCTGTCTTTCCACTCTCTTTAGGTCTTGAATGATGGTTGAAATCTCCTGTTAAGAGAACATAAATTAAAAGTTAAGACTGGTTCAGGATGATTAAGTAAGTGAAAGTTCATACACCAAATAAATCAACTCAATTCATCTCTTCGTTGCTGCAGGAATAAGTTTGGAGCCTGCCATGTACACTCAGTAATGCTTTATGTGCACTGTGACTGTGTGGTGGATAGACATATCTCTTCAGGGGTTCACATGAGGCCAGACTGGGTTAAAGGCAGAATTTATGACCACAATGAAGTTTTGTGGCCTTTAACTTTTTGCACCCCGCAACAACAGCTCGTAAGTCTTTCTGCTCCATCAAAACAACCATATTTGGTGCGCTCTGCTCTCCAAAAAGGGAATTTGCAAGGTAATCTAACTGGTATGTGCAAGACTGAAGTATTTTTGATTTGATCCCCTAGACAGCCGTAATACTGTCAGCACTCACTATGATTGCTTCTGTAAGTAATCAGATATTGTGTGGTTTGTACGACTACAGAGAAAGGGAAGGAGTGGATTTCATACTGTATGGCATTAATCCCATCCTATGAAAAGCTAATGGATTACTGACATAAATAAATTCTTAGGCAAAATATTTCATTATTGTAGCCATATCAAGTTGCCTTTCAGCCTTTGTCTTTTTGTATTAATTTATGCCAAATGAATGCCAAAAAGCAAACATTATGCTGATTAGACTTCCCTGAAATTCGTCTGTCTGTCTGTATTAAAATGCCTCACTAACAAGCACAATGCACTTCTTTGCTCTTACAAAAATTATGGTTGTGCAAATTTTGAAAGAGTTAGCTGTCAACACCTTGTGCCATCCTCTGGTGTTCTTCCACACACTTCAGCACATTATAGTTAAATATACAGTAGTTTTAAAGTTATGATGACAGAATAATCACACACATGCACATCCACATAGGGACACATTTACTCTTTTTCCTGTGACCATTTTTCTTTAGAGATCATTCAGGCATGACTTTAAAAAAAAGGAACAGTGGTTTTCACATTTTTTTTCCAAACATAAATATTTTGAGCCTGTACTGAAATCCCCACCAAACACATTCTGAAACAACACTAAAACAGTCTACAGACATGCTAGACTAGAGGCTCTTAAGCCACAGCGTTGTGTTTGAGCTAAATGCTAACGTTAGCATGCTAACATTCTCATAATGACAATGCTAACCTGCTGATTTTTAGCAGGTATAATGTTAACCATGTTCACCATTATAGTTTAGTGTGTAAGCATGCTAACATTTGCTAATTAGCAATAAACACAAAGTACAGCTGAGGCTGATGGGAATGTCGTTAGTTTTGCTGGTACCAAAATATTGGACAAAGTGAAATTTGGACCTGCTGGAGCTAGAGGAAAGGTTCAGGGATCACCAAAGTGATTACTTCATCCTGCGGGGAACATGAATGTCTGTACCAAATTTTATGGCAATCCATCAAATAGTTGTCCAGACATTTTATTTAAAACCACAAACGTCAACGTCACAGTGGTGCTAGTGGAAAGGTCATTAGGATTCATCCTCTGGGCACCATTTATATCTGTACTATCCCAAAATATTACTCTCTTGTTTATTTCACAAGCCTTCAGCACATAAAACAGACAAAGTGTGAGAAGTGGACAGGTTTGTCACCTGATTGGAGCTCTTGAGTACTAAGGAGTCATGCTCTGCCTGCAGTTTGTTCTCAATCTCTTCCCATTTTCGTTCTTTATCCTTGAAGAGGATCCTGGAGGCCAAGTTGGTACAAAAATAGATGAAAGTAAAATACATGAAAATATGTTTAATATAGCTCTTGATAGAAGTGTTAGTTAGTTGGCTGTTAAAGTGATTTCATTCACGCATTGTCTGTAGATTGTTGGAATGAAAAAAAGGCCTTTAAGTTGTCATCCTGTGTGTGATAATGAGTAAGATATGTAGTTGGTTGTCAGTGTAAACCTTTGTGATGTGCCACTCAAATTGTGCTGGTTGGCCTAGTTCCGACATAAAACACAGACACAAATCTTAACACACTATAAATTGATCCTATTTTGACAATTCCATCCTGCATTTGCCCTTTTCTCAGTATAGTATGTAATCAGTTTACACCAAATTACAACAACAGCACATTCCTTCATGGACCAGCTTCCTGTTTAGTGATGTAGCATGATGCTCACCTGATTTTACAGGTTGTTTTGTCAACAGACTGACGTATCCTAGAGGAGAGTTGAGTCACAGATGCTAGTAGCAAACTGTCTAGCACCACCTGATAGATGATGAAAAGAAAGACATCAGTGTCACTTTTATTTAACAGTGGCATACAATGAATGCAGATGGTGGAATTGTAGAGAGAAACTATAGAAGCTAAAAACCTTTTTAATGCTGTTTCTAAATTTTGCCTAATTATAGCCATATTTATGCATTTACACATTTACAAAAATATTCTTTCTCATTAGCTCAGCGTAGCTTTGGGTCCAATCAGAAGCAGTTTGTCTGCTGAGGAGTGACTGCAGTTGGCATGTAGGGAGCTCCCTCTAGTGACACACTTGTGGTACAGACTGACATGTTGATCTTTTGCTACACGTGTGTTCAACAAACAAGTGTTCAACAAACTGTACAATGTTCTAACAGTAAACTGCTGTCACCATTAACCAATCACAGAGTGGAGGCGGAAAATGAAATTTGTATGACCAACATTTTCAGACATCTTTCATTTCAGAGGAGCGTCTACACTTTGCACCTAACACATTGTAAATACTAATAGATAATAATAATAATAATAATAATAATATAATAATACAGCCCTATGGTATGCAGAATGCCTGTATATTTTGAGGATATAGTGTTGTTTAATACTGAAACAGGGACTCACATCTTCTCTATTCCATGTCTGTCTGCGGATGGAGCGGGAGCTCTGTCCACTAGAGCCTCGGGGTCGAAGCTCCACAGACCGCCCATTGGTTCCCATAATACTGCTGTGCTCTGTAGATGGACCACCCACGTCCAAGCTGTCATCAAATACACGCTCCTCCAACTAAAACAAAATTAACATGCACACAAAAGAAATGTTATTTCATCAGATCCTATTTGTAGTCAATTCTACATAATTTGATTTTATTAAGAATCTGAATTTTATCAAGAACAGCTTGAATGTGGGTAGAAGCAAATACATGAAAATCCTGATATTTTGTGGTTCTTGAATCTAGCAGACAGAAAAAAAAACAAGTTATGTTGTGGTTGTTTTATAATGTGATGACTACCAGAGCTCCAGGGTCAGTGGCTGCAGGGCTGACTGAGTCGATCTCTCCTGCCACATCATGAATTTCTCTGGCAAGCATGGCTAGGTCTTTGGCTAGGTCTTGGCTAATCCTGATGAAGAAACACAAATATGAAATCACCATCTGATACAAACCAAATTTTCTTCTTGTTTTATTTGGTGATATTTATTTCATATACTTCATACAAGAACTCATAACCATCAGAAGCACTGCATAATGAAAAAAAAGTAATAACTATATACCTGTAAGCAGAAGAAGCATGTTTGAATACTGTTATTATGTTTCATCACTGCTCTCAAATGGTACTGGAGTACCTCTCACCTACGTACCTGGCTATTTCCTCGCTGTGTGCTGTCCAGTCTCTCATATACTCGTCCTGTTCCCTGGAGTGCTGCTTCAGAGCAGCCAGGCCTGCAGGATTAGGAGTTGCTGGGGCCGAACCTCCTAGCTGGGCAACCCGAGTGGAAGGGAACGGCCGTGTGTGGCCCTGTTTGGATACGTGGCGGTTTGAGCCATACTCGTCCTCTGAGGTGGAGGCATACTCCACAGGCACGCGGCGCCACCGGGTCCCAGCTAATATTAGGAAAGAACGGAAGTTACGTTTAGATGGTGCTTAAAAAGTGCTAATAGATTTTTTTGGCCACTTGGGGGCAGCGCAACAAGCTGTAAACACAACATTCAGGTTGATACGTGTTACGTGTTACCAAACAGTTGCGTATTTACACACCCAGCAGATGCTGAGCAATGTTAGCATTCATTTGGAGTCATGTTTCTGGCAACCTGAGGAATGTAAGTCCAATATTCACTCTCTTTTAGCTCTGTTTTGGTCTCTACCAACTACTGAGAAAAATATTTGGCTCTTTAGCTGCTAAATGTTGCACGATGTACAAGCTAGTTGCTAACTTTGTCTGTTTGGTGCTGGTAGTGTACAGTGGGTTTAGTCAGGTGTTCATTTTCTGTGGATTCGTCACTACGAGCGACTCCTTTCACATTATACATAATCGTCTGACCCACTGTTTATATAAAAATATTAATTAGTGTAGCTTTAAGGAATAGTTAGTTTTACAGTTGTTTACTATAGAAAAAACTACTTACACACAGGTGTGACATGTCCACAGGAGGCGGTGCCTTTATTCTTGTCAGGCAGCTTGGAGGCGCTGTTAGCTCTAGCTCTGGGTCCGGACACTGAGGTCACATTAGACCCTCTTGGTCCTTGTCTGATGGCATAATCAGCAGCATTCCGGGCCCCCAGACCTCTACCCCTTGACACAGTGGCCTCTGAGTCACTCTGGGCTGACGGGGAGCCCACCCTCTGCCTCCTTGGCTGTGCCAGAGCCTCTATCCTGGACATTCCCCTTCTTGCCAACCCTGTCCTGGATGTGGAACTAGCAGTGGAGGCCTCAGAGGCTACCGACATCCGGTCAAGATCAGCAGGTTCAGTGTCTGATGAGTCCCCCAGTCGGGCTCGCCTCAGTAGGGATGCCCTGGTGGGCCTGGGCTTGGAAACACTGGTGGTTTTACTGGCTGCAGAAGTGGCCGGGGCCTGGGTGATTTTAGCCCGACTAGACTTGGTGCTAGCCCCCACTGTTGTGCTCCCAGTCTGGGCTCTGGCATGTGAGTTTCTAGATTCCTGTGTAGAGGTGGGCTGGGAGTCAGAGAGGAGTGAGTTGGAGTTGACGTCATCATCAGTGAGGTCCTGGGAAGTCCAGGTGCGACTGGGCTGTGGAGGACCAGATGCCCTGGTCTTGACCCTCCTGTCCTGGGACTCTCGGGCCCCAGCAGGGCCTTTGCTGGATGAGCACACTACTGTTCTCTCCTTCACCTGTCCTGCAAGAGTCCGGCGTTTCTGGACTACTTTTCTTGCTCCGTCAGCCTGGCTTACTGTGCTGGTCGTGTCCACGTCTGACTCTGGTGACATGGAGCCCTCAATGGACTGACTTGGTGGATCACCTTGGTCTGATATGGTCGGCTCTAAAAAGGCTGCCACAGCTTCTGAGTCTTTCTGCAGTGTGGTGCTGTCAATGCCAGTCTCCCTACTTTGAGTTCTGCTGCGTGTGGGCCCATCGATACGAGGTATGAGCTCAATGGGCACGTTGGAGCTCGGTTTCTCCACAGTAAAACTCTCCTGCCTCAACAATGGTTTCCCACTACTTTCTCTAGCCTTCTCCTCTTCCTTTTTCCTCCTCCATGCCTCCTCCATTCTTTTCTCCCCACTGGTCAGTGGACGAGGGGGGAGCTTGGCCAACACACCTGACTGGCCTGATCTTCCGCCACCACTATCCTGCGACTTGGCTGGTGAGGAGCGACTTGGGCTACCACTGTGACTGCCTACACCTCCAGTGCCATGACCAGGCCGATTCTTTCCCCTGGCCATCTTCTCCCCCTGGTTCTCCTTCTCCTGTAGCTCTGTGTCCTGTTTCTCCCCCATATCTGTACGCAGGCCTGAGCCTGGGGTCCTCCTGCCTAGGGCGAGCTCCTCACCAGGCAGCTGGGGCAGAGTTCTCCTCTTACGCTCTGTGTAGCCAGACGAGGCAAAGGAGGCTGAGTGGCTGGACTCACTTATTTCAGCTGAAAGGAGAGAAAAATGTTTTATTAGTGAAGTGGGTCCTCTGATAAATGTGTATTACATATCAGTGGTGGGTGGTATGCTAGTAGAATCGATGCACTGGTGCTGTTGTTTCGATTCAGTGATTCTCTTTCTACCAGATGAACCATGAGATGTTATTATGTTCTTCATACTTTAATGAATTGTCAGGTAGTCTGTCATTTTTATAGTGCTGAAAAATGGATCCTTCACAGTACAGAAAGCCCTACGTGAATTTGTTAATTTGTTCATAGTGTGCTTAAAGTCACACTATGTAACTTTTGAAAGAATAAATAACACAATCTTCCTCTAACAAATGAAAAGTTGAATTCATAATCAGTAAAACGCACCCCTGCTCAATTCAGTACACTTGGAGGTTTTGCTGCTATGCCATACCTGGTCTGGTATGACCTGTAGCTTATGGTGGCTTATTTTAGCTAATGTTAGCAAACTTTAGATAGATTGCTGTGTAACTAACTGTGGGGTCAGTTTGACTGCCTTTGTGACTCACCTGTACTTGTGCTGCTGTTACACTTTGTTCTATCATTTCCACTTTACCCCATAATTGTAGGAAAAGTTAGTTACCAAAGTTTTGCTTTAAATGAACAAAATCCTGAAGTCATTGCAATTTTAACCTGAACCCTGGTAAAAGAATACTCTGACGAGGTTATATCATGACATTGTGCATCACAAGTTTTCAATAATTAGGCCATGTTTCCCACCACTAGTTAATTTCACCAACATCTTATGGTAGAAGGATTCATCTCTTGAAATTGAAGAAATCTAAACCAGTCTAGACTATGAACTTCAAATGAGCTGACCAACCAAAATCTTTGTGTCTTTCCTGTTGAGATGAGATTTTATACAAGTACCTCTATAAGTACCTCTGTCCTCTGTGACCATGATGTGAGTCTCCCCTCCTGATCCCTCAGGGTCTGTCCTAATGTGACTGGCAGCCAGAGTAGCCCACTGCGAGACCCAGCGAGGACCACCCACCACCAATTCCTCAGGTAGTACCTGGCCAAAGACACCATGAAAAATACAAGAGAAAACAGTGTTTAAACAGAGTAGCAGTAGCTGCTTGTTGTTTTGAAGCTAATTAAACTGAGACATTCTGGACATCATTCTTTTTCAGTTTAGACACCAGACAACTTTTTGCTTTGAATTTAAAAGCTTTCAGTTTTTGTACCTCTGTCTCCATGCGTCCAGGCTTTCCTCTGTCTCCGGTGCCAGACCTCTGGGAGGAGAGCCTCTCTCTTTGGTCAGCACCCCCCAGTTTGGACACACACACAGCCTCCTGCTCATCCACACCAAACACCTGCAACATACACACGTGCAAAAGTGAACAAGCATACACACACATATTAAAATGATTGTTGTATGATTTAATGATTAGCTGACTCAATATAGAAAAGGGGCTTTATTATAAATTTCTTCTTGCCCACCTTGTCGATCATTTTCCTAGCCTCTTCCTCTTCATGATCTCCATTCTCCAGCTCAATGGTATAGGTCCCTCTGTCACTATAATCATCCCCATGGTGATAGCACTCATCTCGGCCACTCTGCTGATGTGGTGCAGAGCCACGTCGCCTCTCCACGAATCCACTTGCCACTTTGGAAGTTGAAGACTTGCGGCGACGAGCAGGACTGTCCTCCTCTGCGAAGAGCCCCTCTGGTACGTTGGCACGACCCTCTCTGATCTTCATCCCTGCACCGCCCCAAAGCCCCCACGAGCGTTCCTCCATTGCTGCAGCCCTGCGCTGCTCTCCAAGTGCGTTCTCTGAGTCACTCTGAGTACCGTCCTCATGTTTACTGCCTGGCATGGGAGGGGTAGAGAAGAAGGTAATGGGTCAGAATGTGAAGAAAGGGACAAGGAGGGTTAAAGAGAGGCTTAGGCTAAATTAAACTGAAGCAAACAAGCAAGAAATACACACATCTTATGATAAATACAGACACACATGTTGCACAAATGCCTGCACATACACACCTTTCAGACTCTTCAGTTGTACAGGCACATCACTCTTCACACTTTCCCCGTCATCCTCCGTAACCGTGTCTTTCAGAGCCAACGGCAGCTCATTCTGGGCCAGCCAGTCGGCAACTTTGACCTCCGCAGCCACCATGGCTGTCTGCAGCGGACTCAGCTCCTCCCCGACAGCCCTTTTAGGACGTGGCCTGGTCTCTGGTCCCACCTTCGCCACTCGATCTTTGACAGTCACTTTACCCGTCGCCCCAGGGTCAAACTCAATGGTGAAGGAGGCGTGGCCATGGGTGGGCTCTGCAGCAGAAGATGAACCAGCCTCTTGTTCTCGTGAGGGGGCTTCACTAGTCACTTTGCCTGCTGAGGAAGTATCCTTGGTTGGGATCTCAAAGTAGCTAGGCTCCTGATTGGAAGCTGTTTGCGGGGCAGGCTTTGGGATCTCTGCACTTTTCTTGGTGTCTGTCAGAATTAAAGCAAACATTTAGAAGTCTACTTAATGTAAGAGAAGTACTAATACATTTAGAAAGACTGAACATATTTAAAGCTGCTAACAGCCAAGTTGACAAAATATGTCAAATAACACGATCCACATTAATTACTGCTTCAACTACATCATAAGATCACATACAGTAGTGTTTTTGCAGCATTGTATATACCTGTTTCAGCTTTTTCACGCTTCCGATCTGAGCTCTTTTCCTCAGGCCTTCCAGGTTGCTGGTCACCCGCGTCTCCATCGCCCCACCAGGCAGGCTGGCCATAGAGGGGCGTGCCTCTGTGCAACACTGCTACGTCCCCTGGCAAAAATAACCCGTCAGCTGGTCTTACATGGGAATGGCACGGCTGCATTTACCACAACTAAAACATTTGAAACCGATGAAGAAGCGAAGTTCACCATCAGACCAACTGTTACATAAGATAACATAGTTGTAATCACGTATGATGTTCATAAGTTTAAAACCTGCCTGTGAATGATTTGTACATGTGTATAAACTGTTAATAAATGCTTTATACGACACTGTAATTTATCAGTAAACATAGAGAAATGTGCCAAAAGTTGGGTGAGAATTCTTATGGAAGCCCACAACTAATTTTAAATGATGCTTTGACCAATAACCTCAGCAGTGGGTGTCAGGCTGTCATAAATACTGCGTTATCAAGCATCCATTAACTGTAAATTCACCAGTTATTAATGTATCATAGGGTGAGTTATAAATACTACTCAACAAATACACTGAAAAACACTTTTAAAATGTCCTTATATTTTCTTACAACTACAATATAGTGTGTTATAATATGCTATAAACCATTTATTGAGTGTTTATATACTGCTTATAAATGCTGGATGGAGGGATGACTTGGGGGTTGTAATACAGTGTCACCCTGTTGCTAGTTTGTTATTTTGTTGCTCTTTTAATAGACTAACCAATTACTTGTTTAGTCTATGAAATGTCAGAAATTGGTGAAAAAGGCCAATCCCAATTTCCCAGAACCCAAGATGAGCTCTTAAAATTGCTTTTGTTGTGTGACCAACAGACCAAAACTCAAAGATCTTCAAAGCAGAGAAAAGAACCAAATCCTCAAATTGAGATGCAAGACCCAGCAAAGGTTTGGCATTTTTGATTAATAAATTACTTTAAATTGTTGACCAATACATCAATCGACCATGTAGTGTTGTGAGCTGCATCCTTGGACATTCCCACCTGTCGTCTTATCGTCCACCCTGCTGGCCTCGGGGGGCTTGGCGGCGGCCCCCGCACACACCGGTGCTGCTGCTGCCTCGGAGGGTTTCACCTCAGATTTAGACGATTCCCCCTCTGGAGGTTTCTTCTGGTTCAGCTGAAGCTGGCTGCTGAACTTCTCATGCTGACAGATGGGACGAGCAGGCAGAGTTTAGAGAGAAACATAACTGTCAAATGCTGCTAAATCTATAGAAAGGCAGGCAGGTTTTGTTAATTGAAAATGAGAGAAAACAACCGTGTCTCACACATTCATAGTGCGTAGCTCCATTTTCTTTCTTTTTTTGATCTCAGTCATAGCATATAATTAATGAGACATTCTGAATGTTACCACTGAACTTTCATCTTCCTCATTAAGATAAAGTCCTATCCTTTCTACAGCTACCTGGGCAGTTTGCTGGGATGAAACAGCAGATTCATCAATCTTGAAAAGTAGTATTTTGCCCAGTTCAGCAGAACTCTTTGCTCTCTTTGACTAAAATCCACCTCTCTCAGGATTTTTTTTTTGTTTTACACGGCAATGAAAAAATACAAGAGCTTTCTGGCTGTACTGTTTTGAGCAGGCATATTTAATCTGTCCATTTACATATGAACTCTGGCTACTAGCATCTCACAACATGCACAACATGCTGTCTAACCTTGAGGGCCTCCTCTGGAATATGCATCTCCCCTCGAACCACAGTGAACAGGTTGGTATGTGAGGCAGGTTAAGGTAAAAGACGATGAGCTCTTTGCAGGGGTGAGGAACATGCACTGATAGCCTTATCTATTATGCAGCAGGCAGAGTGCAATGAGTATTCACAGCTATTCAAGAACAGATACAGTTACACTGTTGTCCATGTACACTGACCTTGTGCTGCGTGTCACTGGGTTTGACAGATATACGCACTAGACCATATTCAAAGGATATCATAGCCAAACCTCAATTTGTCATCCATTTTCAGCGTGACATATATCTGCTCCTGGATTCTGACATCATTGACAAATGTCTGCAAACAAAAGCAGAGCGGGATTAAGGACAACAGGGTTAAGATCAGGGCTGGGTATTGAATTTCATTAGTGTAATGACTGAATTGTGTCCGTAACACCTAACTACCAGAAGTTTGGAGCGGATGCTTGGTCAGAATCATTGTCTAGTTTATTCTTGAAGATATTTCCTGATTTAAATCATAATTTTGTTTATTTTCCTGTATTTTGGCATAAGTCTTGTCTGTTTGTGTTATGACAGCATTAGAGGTTACGTTTATTGTCCTTTTAAATAAAATAGAAAAGAGTTTTGTAGAAAAATATGTGTAAACTCATCAAAGTATAATTGATCTGTACCAGAACTCATATTGGCAGCAGTACTAAAAATGATATAAGCCCTATTAATTTACACTTGCAAAATGCATGCCAGCCAAATAAATAAAGCAGATTTTTTGACAGATGGAGGATAGCTTAGTGCTTGTTGATGACAACACCAGCAACATCTTCTATAGTTTAGAAGAATCATGAACTTCTGCAAATAATTCATCCTTCCAGACATGTTTTAAGACATATAAAAATACTGGAACAATCATTGTGCCTGATATGGTTTTTCCACAGGAAGGTTCAGCTAACTAATTAAAAATTGCCACATCGACTCCGTCTCCTTCACTGAAAAACCCAGAGTCTGTTAATATTTTTCATTTCAAAAGCTGGACACAACACGTGTCCTACTTCACTGAAAAGTCCATTCTCAGTGTGTGTGCACTGGAGCCTTCAAGTTTCCACATCACACTTGAGTAAGCTGAATACTGGACCAGGATTGGCTCCAAACTAGTTGTGATGTCACAAATTATGCTGGTACATAAACATGTTAAGCTGAGATTTAAGGTGAGCACAGGGTAAACTCTGCACATCCATCATCCTGCACAGTGAAGGTTAAACATCCAAGTGAAGCAACAAGAAAAAAAAAACATTTTTGAGTGGATCTATATACAGTCTGTCCCTTTCTATATCAGGGGATTGTTTCTTTTCTAAGGACTAAGTAGATAAAGCAGTTAAGGCACAGAATAGTAGATCGATAAAACACTCACCCCATTCAAGCTGCCCAGGTCTTTAACTTTATGTTCGTCTGTATTTGGCTCATAGTTGATGACGGCGTGCTGTTTGTCCACACTGCGGGACTAGATCACACAAAATCCAGTCAATCACTGTAATCCACCCTAATCTCAGTGCTTCAGATAATAATCCAACCAGATGACGAATGACAGCTCAGAGCTTGAGTCTGGAGGAGTTACAGTGCTGTACCTGCAGCATGAGTTCACAGTCGTCCCTCCCCACAAAGATCATCTCCCTGGGGAGGCGATGACGCGTCCCCCCGCCGCTCACCAGGAACCAGGAAGTCAGACTCATCTCTGCCTCACTAGCTCACCTTTGACACTTAATGCATCCTGCTGAAAACAGGGACAGTGTTAGATTGCAGTTGTCTGTCTGTGAGTCTATTTTATGAGTCATACTTTGATCAATAAAAAGATAAGTTCTTACAGAGCTAACATGAATGAGGCATGCTGCTTCACACAATTACAGAGAGAAAAGGACTTCAACATCTGCGTATGTGAGTGCGTGTGTGTGTCATATGCACAGTAGCTATTTCAGGTATCACCCGAGGACACTGACATGCCTATCTCTCCCTGTAGTGCAGCAAACAACATGAAAGAAGAGCTGTAAGTGTAAAAACCCACTAAGAGTTTACAGAAATCCAGGCATCCTACTAAACTCCCAAACTGAATTGCTCAGCAGAGTCGCCCGGTCACCAAATCCAGCACCACACCACTGAAAAAAAAGAGAGGAGGAGTTAGATATTGTACAAAGAGAAAGAGGAAGTGAGGATGACTTGGGGTAAATTACGAGACAAACATCCAGAAAGACAGAGATAATGATACGTGTGCATTAGGACAGCTAATCTAATTGGATGTCAGAGAGAGCGCACACACAGGCCAGAAAGAGGCAAGTCACAGAAACAGACAGAAAATAAAGAGAGCAATACTGTTTTTCCTTGAAAACCCACATCCCTGCTCCCCCTGATGCTCTCATATGATTCCCATGCAGTTGTCATAATTCCCATGCCCATGAAGCAGCACAACAGCTCTTTTCACTGAGACAATCAGCCGGTCCTCCCTCTGCAGGAGCATCATCAGCACACAGGCCTTGCTGACTCACGCTCTGAAGGAGCCATAGGTGAATTAGTGGCATTTAATTACGCACACTTTGTCATATCTGGGGCTCCTGTTTGTGCATCAGCTCAGTCCCAGCGGGATTTGACAGCCCCCTTCTCTCCCCATGGAGGAATGAACGGGTTAACCCTTTCAGTGGTCTGGCTTCTAGTGGCCCAGATTTCCCTTTTAGACGCTTGACCACACACGGCTCAGTCCACACTCAGATATAAATCTCCTCTGCAAATGACAACACATCAAGTGTGCTGGGCAAGCGGCGGTAGCCTATGGGTAATAGTCGGCCAATGACAGAGCCTGAAAATTAGCCCAGTTAGGCCATGTCTCAGTCCAGCGTTTATCATGAAGCCATTTAATAATGACACCATGCTAGAGAGGAATATTCAGTTAAAATAAGCTAATGTTATACAAAGAACATGCACATTATGGTATAAACAAATGTATAGCTACAGTGAGTTGCTGGATGTTTATTACCGACTTGTCAACTGAAGCGTATTGATGCTTAACGATCCCTCTTCATTTACGCACGCTCTTTAAGCTAAACAAAAAGAGGCTAATTTAGACAGATTTACGATAACAGTTAGCCTATTCTTGCAAATCAGGTTATGGAGGCTGTCTGTCAATGTGCAGCCAAGGCTCTCCCGTTATGGACGACATATAGCCTAGGTCTTGTCGCACAAACACAGCGACGCTCATTTCGCCGTCTCCATCCTCAGTGCTGAGACAGCAGCGAGAGACATCAGGGCGGGCCTGTTACAAAATAAATAAATAAATAAATAAAGAGAGGAACATAAATGTCACTCACCAGGTGCTCTACGGACAATCAGCATCCGATATGTGGAGGATTATGAACGTAGCCGCTGCTGCTGCTGCTCCAAGTCCGCTGCCCAGCCCAGCTCCTCCAGCATTACTGTGTCTTGACCTCACGGTGGCGCTATGTGCTCATATAGGAAGAGCGCATGTGGTTATGTAATACTATACTGCCAGCAAACCGTGAGTGGCCCATATTATATTTAATGGGTGATTGTGATATTTTGTACAAGCAATATATAGAGTTATGTGTAATACATATATAATACCATTATATAGGCTGTATTGTATGATAGTAAGCATGAAAAAAGTAGGTTATGATAGTCTAATAGTGTAAAATAAAATATATTTAACTTTTTTGTTGTTACAAAACGTGTTTTAGGCATTGAGGACCTGTATCTAACTCTTTAAAAAAATATATGTTACATAGTAGCCCATTTGAGTAGTAGCATTAAAATTAAATTGTAGTTTGCACGAGGACAAAATAATTATGTGCAATTCTGCAGCCTTTAGAAAACATGTTAATAGCCCAGCTCAATTCTCTGTATAATCATATTTGACTACATACATGCATCATGATTTGCATTCGGAGTCAATCTCGAGCTGAAACACTAGATGGCGCCAAAGTATTAAACTGTGACGTGGACGAGGGTTTAGATCTGCAGTTGTCGAGCCTGATCAATTATCGGGCTTACATGGCATCAACAAAATGACTAAAACTCACACTTTGAAATCAAACCACTAGTTAGTCTGTTTAGAACCTGCGCTTAAAGCAGTTTTAGGTATTTTTCTCACCAATATGAAAGGTGGGTTATTTGAATTATCTCTCCTGGTTGTTGTTTATGGGCCATCATCTATCTGTAATAAGTTAGAGAGGGAGCGTTTATAGCCCGAATGTGACTAATCTGGCTCAGACTCAATCATGTTATAACTTTATTTAATATGTTCGCTATATGAAACCAAACAGATATTAGAAAGGAATAAAAAATCCAAATTTTCGAAATGTAAATTATATGATTATAACAATGGGGCCCAGGTGAGATTGAGTAATATGATTTACCTTCATATCTGACATTCATTGTTTTAGCTGGATAAACATTTGAGGTTCCCTCACACAGCAAGTATTAGCCTGTCGTTTAAAGTGCAGCCACACTTCAGTGATGCGTTAACCCTCAGTGGTGTCCCTGAACGGTGGAAACATTTAGCTTTTATGCAAAATAAACATTAGGCTGTGTAACTTCAGCCAAAAACACAATCAAAAAAGCAGCAGCAAAATTGCAGCTATGCATCAAAATTGTTCAAATGATTTTGTCATGATTAGTTCACTCTTTTGGCTCCCAGTTTCAAATGTCTAATTATTTGCCTGGTTGCATGTGACGACTTTACTGTCTGGGCTCCTGTACAGCAAAGGCTATAAAAAGCTCAACAGAGACGCCGAATCATTTAAATAGGCTAGATATATTCTATATATAATATTACACTATAACAGAAGATTACAGTGCAGTTGCTTTCCAGCTGTGTGTTTTAAAACCCCGATATGGATTTTATTTTTGTTATCATAAGGGCTTAGCCTGTTCTCTGTTTCTGCTTATCTATCATGTAGACAACCTGTCAGATGAAAACATTAAGATAAGGTGAGAAAACAAATCACTGGTTCACTTTATAGGTTTTGAATACAGACTCAGGTGCATTGTTCATGCATGGATAATTGATTTGACACCTTTAACACGCTGCTTAATAATATCAAATTATGTTGTAGCCTATAAATCAAAAGACATTGGATTCTTTTGGATTTTTTTTTGTATTTTCTTTTTCTCTCTGATGTGGCCCTTGGATCATTTTATTATTACATTCATATTAATTTGATCTTCTTATCTCACTCTCTTGTATTTAGGCCACGTGAGTTAACATTCGCTCTCCAGAAGTTGGACAAAAACCAAAGAAAGCAGATCCACTTTGTAGCCTACATATAGAAATGGGGAAACAGTAAACAGCTCTTCCTCATTGGTAGAAACCTGACCTCACAAATGCAATTAAAATTAAAAAAAGTAGAAAACACAGTGTCTGCTCCTGTCACGGCGAATGTAATTTAAGTAATAATTATGATAATATAAAAAAACAATAAACACTTTAGCCCATCTTCATGTAAAAATACAATCTCTACACTGTAATTTACATAATCACTGCATATTCATATCAGCCTGGAAATAAACTCTAATAAATATGAATGGAGCAGTAAAGCTGGGCTTATCTTCCACCACATCCCTGCTACATTACGCTCTTTGCTTCATGCGCTTTCTACTGCTCCTCTACTCCCTTGGATAACTCAAGTCCTCTCTCTCTCTCTCTCTCTCTCTCTCTCTCTCTCTCTCTCTCTCTTAGCCCAGCCCCCTTGATCCCCTCTGTCCATTGGTGTCTTCGGGGTCTCTCTTCTCTCCCCACCCCTCCTCCCCCTTCCATAGGTAGTCCATAATGAGTGTCCATTGGTTTTTATTATGGCTTGTCCCCCTCCCACTGGCCGGCTTCGCCCTGCCCATGTTTTGTATGTCTCAGTCAGTCCATCTCCTGACGTTCAAGTTCGTAGGAACGTCACGTCCGCACTTGAACTTGCAGCTCAGGGGGGCTTCGCCGTACCCCCATCACTCTCGCTTTGCGAAAAAGTCATGAAGAGGTCCGCACAGCCCGTAGCGCGCTACGCCTCACCCTCTGTATGATTTGCAGTTCATTTTTTTTGTTTGTTTTTTTTTCTCTTCCTATTTGGATGTCAGACGCATCAATGAAGATATTTCATTTGGAGTCTACCTTGTAGGAACGGATTTCCCAATGTGAACTCAGCTGAGAAGCCGCCACTAAACCGACATGTCTCGCCGCAAGCAAGGCAAACCCCAGCACTTGAGCAAACGGGAGTTTTCGCGTAAGTGGAGATGAATCGCATTTTGACTTAATTTAGCTGCTTGTCGCTTCTCAACGAGCCACCTCCTGTTTTTGTCGTGTAGGGCAACTTCCTTGGGGAATTTCAATAGGTAGGATACGGCCACGTACGGACCCACCGCTGTCCTGAGTGAAATTACAAAACGCAAACAAATCCAAGACTACAGGTTATTTTAAATTGATTATGGGATCCTGTGGTGGAAGTTTTGAAACAACGTGACAGAGAGCTTCAACTTGTGTTAGTGAACGTGTTGTATAACGCAGCCTTCAAGGTTTCTTTCGCCATTAAAGGGCATGCATGGGCTTTATGGCCAGAGACCTTTGGCTATATGAAGGCAGCCTACTACCGCTGCCATTCGCTGAGAAGTTTTCAGGTGTAGCGTGCAAAGCTGTTCCACTACAAACACCCACACCTTTTTGTTGTTAGAATTTATTTACAGAGGTTTGAGCTGGTTTGGACACAGGGACGCGGTGTTTACATACCCACTTGTCCACAGCGCAGACCTCGTGTGCGTTACCTAGAAGGAATATCGTTTGTGTGCCACAAATTCCTCACAGCTGCTCTTCAAACACCGTGTTTTTAATGCGCTGTAGGTTATCTTGTGTCATTAACACATATATGCTGTGTAAATGCACATGAATCTCCGTGCGCTATACTGTTTTACGACTACGGGAGAGGAAACCAGGGAAGTCGTTTTACGCGCGTGTGATAAAATTGCAGGGCATTGATTGAGATTGCATGGTAGGATTTTCGCGCTGTCGAGATAAGTTAATGTTTGCAGGAGAATTATTTCCCACCGTCCGTCTGATAACAGCAGGAGCTGCTTTATCAATGCACTCTTACGGAGGTCGGTGAATGTGGAGACGGCTCCAAATATAAAGACTTATAATTTAAGTTTAAAATGAAGATTAGGAGCCCGTGTATTTCTTTTGTCCTTAATTATTTTTGTCGTAAATGTGTCTCTGCATGCTGTTCCCGTTTCGGTTGAAACCAATTATGCTCTCGCAACATGTATGCCTTCATTTGTCGGATAATTGTCAAAAGGTTTGTCAGTGGGGGGCGCAATATGATTGTAGTCCTGTGGGCCACTTATGAACTTGAACTTGATCCACTTTATTCCTGTGCAGCTTGACCAAGCGTATGCAGAGGATCGTTTTAGCAGAAATAAGTGATAGGCTATATTTTGTGCTCCTTGTAATGTTCATGTATGGTTTGTAAAGGAGAAAAAAATGAGTCAAATATTCAAAATATTCCAAGAGAAAGCAAACAAAGCAAAGCAAACAAAGACAAGCAGTTATAGGCTTGGAACAATTTATAAAAATATATACATTTTTTAAAACTTTAGTTCACACTTGCAGAGGTTATTTAACCTATATAACTTCTATTTTTGGCTCTGACCCAGATCTTTTCTGTTCAGTTACATTTAGTTTGTCAGAATAAGTATGTTTATATATATTCATATTATGAATTTGAACAGCAAAATACACTTTGCATGATTTTGTTTTGGGGCCAATGGTGAGATGTCATGTAGCAAACACTTAATTACATATTTATAGAGGCAGAGAGGAAATGTAACTACATGCTTGATACATGTATTTGTTTTTTACTCCATTTGAAAATGAAAAAAACAAACATTTTCCTCTATTCAGTGAGTGAGTTGAAATGAAATGATTGATCCACTGTAACATGGAGTCATTGTAGTCTAAAATAGCAAACGAAGAGGCCTAATGATTTTCCTGATAGTGAAACAGACCTACTCCTGTCGCCCAGTGGGAAACACTGGCCTAAACTACTTTAAATTCTGGCCCAGTCAGATGTCTGAAAAAAGGATTATATTTTAGTTTTCAAAGTTATTCACATCACTCTTGCGTGGCATCAAAATGAGATTATTTGGTTTGAAGAAAATCTTTCCACCTAACCCAGCCTCACACACCTCGCCTATGTCCATGGCATAAGCTGGTTAAGATAAGCTCCAGGAAAATAGGGGCAAATTCCCTCATCTTTAATGCAGTTGAACATACAGGTAACAGGGCCTATCTTGCATAGTCCCTCACCACCTTCTCGTCTGACCCGACACGGAATTAAAGGTTGAACCGGCAGCAAGAATTCATCACATCTTATCTCAACATCCCAGTCGGGGCGCCCAATGTCGTTTACCGTGTGGCTAGATTACTTCTTTTAAAATGCTCTCTCTCTCTCTTCTCTCTCTCCCTCTCTGTCGGTACTTCAGGGACCTACTCCACATCCAACCCCTCAATGTCTAACCTTGGTTCACGAGATCCCAGCACTTTTAACGAAATGGGGTCCAATCATCTTGAACTCAAATTAGAATCTATTTTTTGATTCTCAGAGGTGTTAGGTTCATTAAAAAAGCGAGATTGGCAGCACAATAAAGAGGGTCAAGCAACTTAATCGTTTGGCTGCTGCCTGCAAGCTGAACATGTCAGTCCTTATCGAAGTAGTCTGTGTGCTCTTTCTTACTTTCTTTCTTTCTTACTCTTCTAAAAATATTTTTAAACACATGACCTTATTCCTGTAGAAGTCTTCATATACTGTAGCAGTGTGTGCCTCAGTAATGTGCTTTTTCATGGCCTCTCCTGACACATTTGTTTAAAAGCTCTACAGAATCACTACCTCTCACTGAACTATGTCTCACAATCTTCTTTCTTGTCTGCCCGTCCAGCTGAGCCGCTGTCAGGTGTTTTACCAGAAGAAGACTCTCAGGACTCCCCCAGGCTGGGAGTGGCTCAGGGTGAGCCCCTAAAAGGGGACCAGGACCTGCTGACCTGCGGCCAGTGCCACTCCCGCTTCCCCCTGGCTGACATCCTGCTGTTCATTGAACACAAACGGAGGCAGTGCCACGGGAGCCTCTGCACGGACAAACCTCTGGACAGGCCACCGTCCTCCCCGCTCGCCTCGCCCCTCTCCACATCCTCCTCACACTCGCGGACCCACCATCAGCACCCGCGGAGGGCGTATCACCCCGTGGAGGTGGCCGTTCAGGTGTCGCCGCAGGATGAGGATTGTTTATCTGCACCCTTGCAAGGAATAATCCCCAAGCAGGAGAATATCACAGGTAAACACAGAGGGAGCTTAAAATGGCTGCCACGCAAGAGTAAACAAATGAGCGGGAAAAAAATGTGGGATGTGAGTCTTTAAGGTCTAAAGGTGTGTAGCAGGTCACACTGTCCGAAAGTTCGTAGAGAGTTTAGTTCAAAAGGAAACAAATGCTTTCCTTGCTTTTACTTTTGCTTCTGGTAGCAGGGATGTGAAATATCTGCCGCTGCATTTAGGAGCTGTGCATCTCCCTCAGCTGAGCAATGAACCCACATGAAGACCAGCCATCCTGAAAATTATTGAGAGAAAAGGAAACATTTGCAGATAGTGGAAAAGACACCCACAGAGACAGACAAAGAAACAGATTATAAAAGGGAGAGAGAGAGAAAGAAAAAAAGATGGGTTTCTTTTGGTTTGTTGCTGCATCACAGATGTGCTCAGATCCTGTGGCCTCCACATTCTCTCTCATGTGGTGGTGAGAGATGTATCTCTATCCCTCCCTGGCTTATTACACTGCCATATCTCTCGTTCCCTCAAATATGCGCCTGCAAAGGCTCACTCTAATGCTAAAATTAAAAAGAGATAGAAAAGAATGTAATTACGCTAAACTGTCAAGGAAGAAGCGTTTATTTGAGGAACCCTACAGCCACTAATTGTCAGGGTTTTTCTTGATTTGAGTAATTAAGGATTTCTTAAGGCGGCTGGTCGGTTTGTTGTTTGTCCACCGGGGCTAAATGAGGCTGTAGTGAAAACACGAGTCGCTGTGCAAACAAGCGTGGGTCCCTTATGACTGGTTTTACAGAGTGGGGTTTGATTTTGACCGGCTTATTTGAGTGTTTATTCATTTCCTTTAACAGATCCGATAGCGTGTGCTAGATTGGGCTGATTGTCCAGTTGTGATTTAATTTGAAGCCAATTCAGGCTAAATGCACCGAGCGTAGTACTCAATAATGTGCACTACTGTACTGTATTAGTCAGCGCTGCAGCTTTGCAGATGGCATTGTAAAGGGACTACTGTTATCTGTTGTTAGCTAGTCACCCCACTGTCACACAGAATGACCACTGTTAATTAGTGTGCAGTTTGTTAAACATCTGCCCTGTGTATGAGCACACACATGCACACACACACGGACGGACATGTGCACACGCATCTTCACGCACACATACACATCCAACATGCCTCTTGGCCTTGTCAGCTGTTTAAACATGCTTTTCTTTCTTGCTCATAGATCATCATGCAGTGGAGTTCACATGATATCATAAGGTCACTAGCATTGTGAGCAGAGCTTTATTTATAGGCTTTATGTCTCTTGGCATTGTGTAACAGTCAGGCTTTCCTTTGTGTTGTGATGAATAGATGAATTTGGTTGTATGTGGAGTGAGGCCGTGTTCTGTTGAGACACCTCATCTGATTGTGATTATAACCCTCTTATAACATTTCCTTGCGTAAAACCTGAGAGAACAAAAACACGAGTGTGTGAGGTCAAGATTACAGACAAGAAGAAGGATAAACCTGCGAGAGATTTTGGACAAAACAGAAGATGCGGCCGCTGTGCAGGATAGACCACACATCAGTCACATGTGCATAAAAGCCAGCCTCCCCCCCACCTCTGTTTTCTGTGTCCAAGATTGATGGATCCAGACTGGCAGTGCCAGCGCGCCACCCCATGCCCCATATGCTAGCTGCCATGTTCTCTCACCCTGCTCAGTTAGAGGCTGACACTATGAGGCATCTCAATACATACTGTCCATACACACTGTACCTCTGCCACACTGGCCTCATGTCCAGTTTATTCCAGGGGAGTGTATTATATGTTACACCGTCAAAGACTTACTGTATCCTGCTGCACTGCATACACTCAAATGAATGTGATCCCTCCACTCCCCACCCTCCTTCTGAAATGTCATTTGATGCAGATGGATTTCTGTATGGACAGTAGCCTATAGAGGCAGGGGCTTGGACTAGGTTTAGGAGAGACGCTGCTGGACTAAAGGAGCTGACACCCAGGATGGTTGAACTTGGAGGTGGGGGGCGGTGGGGGCAGTTGTCTGTAATACACCCAGGTCTGGAGATGAAGCTGTGTCTCTCGGTCTCCGCCTTTGGGACAGCTGAGGCCGTCTGGGAGTCTCATGGCTGCAGCTGGGGCTGGGGTCTGCAGTCTGGAGCTCTGGGCTGTTAGAAGAGGGCAGAGCAGCCTGCGTGCCATCATTTGCATGATAAACAATTTAAGATATGCATAGGGACACCATAGCTTGTCTCCAGATTATGGATGGCCCAGAAAAAGAGCAGATGACGGTTTCTCACACAAACTAAGTGACTGCAGTGTAGTGTCAAACTGGATTCATTTCACAGGATATAATCACTATTAAACAGGCATACTGGTAAAGTGGATTCATAGTTTTTATTTACATTCACATTCATTATTCCATGGACTAAATGCGGTTGTTATCAGTGCAATAAATGATTGTTTGGGCTTCCTACATTGAGTAATTGGAGCAAGATGCTTTTCATTGTTATGATTTAGGATGCACAACCACACTACTGTATAGGCTTTATCATGTCCTATATAGCATAATTAGTATTTTTACAAATCGTTTCTCCTCACTACATTTTATGCGTATGGTATCACATTCTTGTGCTCGGACTGCTGCATTACTGTGGCCTGTATTTATCCATCCCAGCATTAGCACCTCTTGCATTTTCATAAGTGTAGCCATGTGTGTTAATGAGGCCATCGTAGCCGCTCAAATCGACCACCATCTCACACGTCTGCCTCTTTCCAGCGCACTGCCTCTATTGTAACCTGGACTCTGAATCGATACTGAGTTAATTATGGCAGCCACCTTTCCCCCCTTTTCTCCATGAGGAGGAAAACATTCTAACAACTGAGCGGTTTTTCTTGTAAAACCTCTCTGTGGCTGTAGTGTGTCTTCCCGCAGCAGCTTGCCTGTCCTGTTTGTCCCTCTGTGTTGTGGAGACAAAGGTATTTAGCAGGCTCCGTATTGGCACTGTGCCACCTTTCTCCAAACCACCAGCCCCCCCATAAGCACACACATATACACACTGGGTATCTGTCAGGCAGAACTGGGGGGCTGGGCAGTGCATGGTGTGTGTGTGTGTGTGAGTGGTGGGGGCGAGAGGCTCCTTGGTAGTGATATCTTTTTCCTGTGGTCAGTGTGTATGTGCGTGCATATGGGTCGCTTTGCAAGTTCACATGCGGTGTTTGCCTTTGTTTCGGTGATCAGTTTAATTGTTACTGAAAAGGCACAGATGCATGCTATTGTAATTATTGGACACCAGCTAATATTTTCACCATAAGCACTCCATTGTCTGTAAAAACTGACTCTAATTTGATCCTACAGTTGCTCTGGGCTCTGATAAAAATCTGTCCTATTTTTGGATGTGGGCTCCACTAAGTTTTAATGAAGGTGAACAGAAATGGTTTTTAGGATGAATTTTTCATAAAGGACATTTTTGTATTCTGAAGCCAAGCTCTAAACACCCACAAATGTTGTCGGTGGAGATTCATCAGCCTTTGTTGTCGGATTGAGTGTTAGAGGCTCTGGCTGCGTTCAAGTGCTGAAGTCTAGTGGATGTTTACGTCTCGAGTGTGGATGTGGTGTTAAACTAATGTATGTGCATATGTGTGCACGTGTGTGTGTATGAGTGTGGTTTTGACCACTTAAACTGTTTAGAGCTTTCCGTGTGTGGGTGTGAGAGAGAGAAAAAGAGTATGTGTGTGTGTGTGTGTGTGTGTGTGTGTGTGTCGGGCTGTTTGTTAAAGCTTTACCACTCTGGGCGTGCAGGCTGAACATGAAAGGGTCTTTGACTTGGCAAGTCTCGCCTGAGGACACCCCTCTGTGGACCATGCCAGGCCAGACTTGGCACACAGCACTGGGCCTGAGGGACGGGCTGGGCCTAAATCTGTGTGTGTGTGTGTGTGTGTGTGTGTATAAGAGGGAGGTAGAGGAGGTGTATCTGTGTGCTAAAGAAATGTTTTGTGGGTTTAGGAAGCAGGACTTATGGTGAGGTGGCTGCTATGTGTGTGACTGACAGCGGGAGTGTGTGTGTACTTAAGGTAGGTATGTGTGTGTGTGTGTGTGTGTGTGTGTGTGTGTGTGTGTGTGTGTGTGTGTGTGTGTGCTGTCCTCAGGGCTCCTGGCTTGGGCTTCCTGTGTCTCTGTTTGTCTTCTAACAACTCCGGTACCACAGCCTCAGGCCATTCAGGTGGAGGCTAGTTCAAGTATGCATACACACACGGACACACACAAACAAATGTACACGCAGACATATAAAAAGAGGCTCACACAAAATGCACACAGACACACACTTGTTTTATGAACACAACAATGCCCCCCCCACACACACAGATGCACACACACACACACACACACACACACACACACACACACAGACACACACATGTACAGTGTATACCTCCTCCTGTGAACCTGTGTTTAGTCTGTAATAAATGTGTTGTGGCAGAGGCCCCATGATGTGTTGTGAGTTGATGAGATCTGTCAGAAACATATGATATTTCAGCCCCCGCCCCTCTGGTTTCCCTCTCCATGTCTTTTTCTCTCTCTCTCTCCTCTTTCCTTTTCTCTCTGTCTCTCTATCTCTATCTCTATCTCTTTCTCTCCCTCTCTCACTCATACTCTCTCTCCACGCATCGCTCCAGTAGTTTGTCTCGAGGGACTGGAAACTCTACGTTTTGGCTACATTAGCGTGTCTGCACCTCTTAAAGGCTTCCAACATCCACTCTAGAGCTCATTCTCACTCTCGCAGATTTGGCTGCAGAGCAAGCCAGCAGACACACACACACACACACACACACACACACACACACACACACACACTTGCTGCCTCTTTCTACCCCCTCTACCTACTGTCAAACGAAGCTATACGACAGAAACAACCTTGTTTGTCTACAGCCACGTCATGCGGGATGAAAAAGGATCCTCAGAATTAAGCGTGTCCTGCCGCTGTCCTGTCAATAGTGTGGCAGGCAGTCACATCACAGGGTCAGGGGTCATCTGACAGCATCAGGGCCTGTCACGCCAGCCGCCGGCTTCACCACCTGCAGGTTAATGACTTTATTTTTAGACAGAACAGAAACAGAGAAGAAAAAGTGTCTTTGATACAGCTGTAGCTCAGGAAGTGGCGGATGAGAGCAAAAGGGACAGAAGTGGTATTTTAGGAAGTAGGCAGGTTAGTTTGGGGTTACAATGAGAACAGAGATTTTGACGAGGTCATTTTCATTTTTGTTTTTCTAATAAAATACCTATTTTCCTTTAAGTCCTCATTTAGGTCACTGATTGAAATTGATTCAGATTTTATTATTTTGTGTCTTGGAGAGTCTGTGTCTCATTATCACACCCTGTATCACTATTCAGTATGTCAGCCCAACCTCTGCTGTCCTATTGTGACCGTAGTGTTTAAAGCTGTGGTGCTGAAGGACCATTGCTTAGTCTTTCTCACACCCATGGTGATAATGCTGAGGCCACGGAAGAGCCACAGTGACGAGGGCGTCGTGTTAGTCTGAACCCACTGATCCTGGTCACTATCTGTCTCTCTAGTGTTTCTTCGTCCACTATCTGTCCCACTGCAGGTCCCAGCGCTGGGCTTGGCCTGTCAGAATGTGTGTGTCTATGTGTGTGTACGAGTCTATTTGTACCTTTTGTATATAGGTGGGTGGTTGTCTACAGCTGTGTCTCGCCAGCCTTATCTCAAACAGAGAGATACAGGCCAGAGAGGGCCCCTGTGTCTGACGTTACACTCTGTTTGTGTGTGTGTGTGAAAGTCTCAGAGCGCTTTAGCATGTACATGTGCATGCAAACCATATCTACCGCTGCACTTTTCATAAATGTATACTAATAGCTGTATTCCTCAGTGGGGTGTTGTGTTCAAAAGCTCATTGCCTCCTAATAGCTCAAGTTAACTGTACATTTGATCTCAGATTCAAATCCCACGTCTTTTAAACGATGATCAGACGATAGGGGCCTCATTCATTTTTAAGAGAGTGCTAATTTGGTTATTAGAATCACTTCAGGCTATATGGTGGTATTGGTGTACCGTAGTTTGCTTTGCACAAAAGCATGCAGGCACGAGTTGGCACACAAATGAGAGCGGCACACACCGTCATCATTTATGCAAGGATGCATGCACACACACATACTTACACCTCCACTCCATCCCCCATGCCAAACTGACCCCCAACCCTCATCGCACACAGACACACACTCATAAATGCACACTCCTGTCCCAGGCACCCTTTACTTTTGCAGGCTGAATCTCACTGATAACATGCTGGCGCCCTCATTTAAATTTGAAGCGCTTCTTTAATCTTCAAAGGCCTGATTGCTTTATGAATATGCATGGACTGAGCTGACTCTCAGTTCATTACCTTGTTGTAAATTCTAATGACCATTAGGGCCCTGCGCGGTAATTGCCAATTGTTTTGCATTTTTGATTAGCCCATTACCGGAGCGCATTCTGAACATGTCTGCCCTGCCTGCCTGCCAGGCCACGGCAAGAAGCAGAGGGAGGGAGGGAGAGATGAGGAGGAGAGAAAAAAGGGAGAGCGTGTAAGGGAAGGTGGTGTGAGGGGTAGTGAAACACGGTTTAGGCAGCGTAAATTTTGATGCTTGGCTGAAAATGTTAGTTTTGTTTAGGGAGGAAAGTGGGGTGAGCTAGAGGGGGATGAAAGACACAAGGCAAGAAATGTAGAACTGGATGTTCCCTAAACAAGCTTGTTTCTGCTGAGCTTGAGTGCAAGAGCGTGTACCTGGCTGCATTTATGTCAGCATGTGTATTTGTTGACTGTGTGCGTGGATGTTCGCCTGACTGTGCGTACATGTCTAAGTTTGTGTGCAGTTCGGTGAGTTGGATGGGGTGGGTGGTGTGCTGGGAGTGGTGGGGAGGTTCTGGTAGTGCATCCCAATGCACGCTGTGCCTGGGACTTATGAAAGATTGATGGCTCCTAGCAGAATGGCATCGCCCTGCTACAACTTGATAACATCTAATGGATAATTTAGCGCTCTAAAACCGGCAGGCCGGTCCCCCTCTGTAGCAGGCTGGAGAGGACAGGCTGCTGTGTGCCGGAGAGAGACATGAGGACAAGCAGAAAAAAGAGGAAGAAAGGGAGTGAAAGAGGGATGAGGATAGATAGGAAATGCGTGTGAGTGTTTGTGTGACCATGACGTGAGTGCTAGTCCCTCTCCCATGTTTGGAGTGAGCTTGTGGTGTCACAATTGTTAGCCAGGAAACTCTTAACAACATGCACCTTAACTTATAGTCATTGTCAGTGTTATGTGGGAAAATGAGCTGGAGTCGTTTCTTCATGTAAGACACTCTTAGCGTGATTTATGGAAATCTTTAAGTATAGAACACATAAATAAATAAAATAAATAATGAATGCCAAAGGTTACGACATTCTTAGCCACCACAGGAACAATGGCATTGCACTGAAAAACATGTTATTTCCACATACTTGTGGTCCCTAAAATGTGATAAATACAAAATACACTCTACATCTAGTCTACCCTCATCGATATAAAGTGGGTAGACAAACTATTAGTAACGCGTCTCACTATAATGCAAAACAGATCAACAGCACCGCAAACTACAGCCTCCAAAATGACCACAAAATCTTCATGAAGGTGGGCTTCGTAGCAGGGCTGTTTTATTAGAATGCATCCGTTTTAGCTAGGTGTGCATAAAAAACTGGTTCTAAGTTTTAAACTCTATCATTTAGTCGGCCTGTGTGACAATTCACCATGCTCTTCTTCTGTGGTGTCCTTATTTTCCTACTTGCTGCTGCCTCCCGTAATGAGCAGAAAATAATGCATGGAATACCACTTGGGAAAACACCTGCCACAGAATATTTCCATATAGCAGGCCTGTGCTTGAATGCCGAAAAAAGCTACCTAGATAATTGAACCCATAAATGTTGCAGGATCCATGTACGAAAGGGGCTTCTCCCTCTGTCTCTCTCTCTCTCTTGTGTACCATTCATAATCTCCATAGTGTTTACACACAGCTCCTAGGCCTACTGTCAGTCTCTTATTCCCAGACTATTAAGCTGTTGACAGTTTGGTTAATCGTCCCCCAGTTTGACTTCAGGGGAATCAGAGAGGGGCCAGTGGAGTCCGTCTCTGAGGTGTGGAGAGAAAGTGTCTTGGAGGGGCCACAAACACAATAGGGAAATTGTCCAGCTCAGGATCAGCCAGAGCAAGTAGCTAGTCAGGGTTAGCAGGCTTGCTGGCTGGTCTATGTCCAGCCTGAGTGTGTTCACACTCACACACACCGATTGAGAGAGAGACGTAGCAGCAGCAGCAGCAGCAGCAGCAGCAGCAGAGCCCGCTATGGCCAAAGGAGTCTCAGGCAGACAGCATGATAGATGGCTTTGTTAAAGGGTCCCAGGGTGTCCCCTGAACTTGAAGCACTCTGTTTATCTTGAATAGGAGAAGCACAGAGTGTTGGGGGGCAGTGAGGAGGAGGAGGAGGAGGAGGAGAAAGGGAATGATATAGCTTTCAGGGGAAGGGAGAGAAAGGGAGTGGAGGAGGAGGGAGAGGGAGAGTGAGGGCCTGTATCTGGGCAGGCCTGGCTGGGGGTTGGGGAGGTTAAGGGGGGGTCGTGAGCAGGCATGGCTGCTGGAGAGACAGAGAGGAGGGAAGGGGGGGCGGCAGTAGCTGTCCATTAACAGATGAACTTGGCAATGGTCCAGGCCTCAAAGGTCTTGGGAGACAGGCGCACACACATGCACATACAGACATCACACATGGATGCACACTTCCCTGGTACCTGCTGACTGTGGATGGAATGCCACCATGGTTCGTTTTTGTCCAGAGGCGAAAGAGGACACTTCTCTGGTTCACCTATGTCAGAACCAGTTCAGACCGGTTAGCCAGCCAGGCCAAAGGAGGCAGACGGACAGGCCTCGTTGCCCGGCCCTCTCCTCTCTCTCTTCTCTTCTCTCTCCAGCTCGCCTCCTCTCGTCCACCGCCTCCGTTTTCCAGGCTTTAGAGGAGGAAACAGAGAGAACCTCTAACCTGAGGGCACAGGACAATGCAGAGGAGAGAAAAAAGAAGCGAGGGAGCGTGGGAACAAAGTGAGAGACCAATGGATCCGGTCGTAAACAGGGTGGGAAGAGGAGGGAAAAGTGTTTGGTTGTTGTTGGTGCTCTCCTCTTGATGGGGCAACATGAGCTTAACACCGCCACTGCTATTGTGTACTGAAAACATTACAGCAAACATGAGAATAGTGAAAACTGGGGGAGAGAATTTGATATGGAAGATGTACATAATGGACTGTTGTGCTGTGTTGGCGAGAAACCTTCATTTTTTGTGTCAGCTTAACATGCATGAATATGCCCGTGCATCCATATATCATATATGTACACATATGGCAGTAATGGAAATCGTGTCTGCGAATGTGTTTGTGTCTGTGTGCACCATAAAATATGGACGCAGCTCCTCTCCTAATTACGACTTGGATGTGTCCCTTGAGTTTTGAGAGCAGGCTGTTCACCATTCCACTTCAAATGCTTTCAGCTCACACACAAACCCTGCCTCGAGATGGCAGATCAGAAAGCTCTGTCACATCATGAACATCTAAGGAATTCAAGGAACCGAGAGTTTATCACTGCAGGATTGTAGAAATTCTTAATCTGAGTCCTCGTTCAGGCTACAGCTATCATTGGTCTATCATCATTAAAGTGTTTCTGTGATTGATTTTAATGTTTACAGTTTTGGGCATGCACATAGTTAGAATATCAAGTAAAAAGGGAAAAAATGTGATCATGACTGAAGCAAAAGTGAACATGAACCGCTGAGGTGAGAAAAGTGATTTGTTGAAAAGAGTGAAATGTGTGTGTGAAGCTATGATGAGGTTTATGTAAGAAAAGGAGCGGATTAGGTGTCAGCTTTCCAGCTAGCCTTGCAGGTGTCTTTCTCTCCCTCTTTCTCTTTTTCTCTCACTCCCTCTGTCTTTTTCTGTCCTCACTCAGGGCCTCGTGGTCTTTGATTATGAAAAATGGACACTAGACAAAAGACTTCCAAGTTCAAGTGCAGCCATAGAGAAGTCGATTCATCTAGTATCAAATAGCTTCATATTATTAATTTCCTTTAATTCTTTGAAGTTTGGTCGAATGCTTGGTCAGATTTCTATTCTTGTTTACTTATTCTTTGATCAGATATCTAAATCAGGAAACTTTAGGCAAAGTTATTCATTTAATATTGATGTGTTGAGCAAATGTTTTTAAATGTTTATATTCCTCAAACTAAGGTATTACAAAAAAGCATGATTTTGGTATCAAACTGAAACTCTTTTAAACAAGCCCTACCCACAACCTACCAAATCAAATAATCAGCTGATGTCGGGTGCACATTGGTTATTGTCTGTGAGGGCCTCCTACCCACATGTGCTGCTGAATCTAAGGACAGTTGTGATACATCTTGTGTCAATTGATGGAGTGAGTTTTTATGTATAAATTAATCACATGCATGCTGCAGGGCAAACATGGATAATGTATGTTTGCGTGTCTACGTGTGCATGTGTTCATGCATGTCTCTGTGTAAATGCATGCAATCCCATTTGCATGTATTTCACACATGCTCACATTAATTTGTTATTTACAAAGAAGGTTCTTCTTTTCATCTTCCCCTTTTCTGTGCTCCTTTCTTCCAGCCTTCCAGCTCTTGCTCTATTTCTTAGAAACACGTTTTCTTTTCCATAACTCTTGTGAGGCTACTTTGGTGCCAGAGCCAACTAAATATCTCGCTTCTGTGTGTGTGTGTGTGTGTGTGTGATGATGGCTGTTTTTTATAATGCCCCCTGCAAATTTGCATATGTATATGTGCAGATTGTATGAGAAGAGCTCTCACACTTAGAGCAGTTGGATGGGGAGGGCGATGGGGGCCGTTGCAAGGGTTGTGTGTATGGTTTATGTGTGTGTGTGTGTGTGTGTGTGTTGAAGGGGGGTCGTGTTGGCGCTTTCACCCCCCCAGACAAAGCCGGCCACTACTCCCAGATGGTAGTCTGCTCTCTTCGGCCATGTGTCTGGTATGTATGTGTGTGTGTGTGTGTGTGTTTATGGACAGAGACAGATTCAAAGACAGAGAGAGTGAGCAAGAAATTTGCAAGCAAGACTTTGTGTGCATGAGATACAGACAGAGGATGCTGACGGTGTGTGTGGGTGTGTGTGTATGCGTGCAAATGGTAATATATGTGGAGAGTGTGAGACTTTATGGACTTACACAGCTCCATGTAGCATCCCTTGGATAGCTTTGCATGACGTGACTAAAAGCAACCCTGTGTGATCTGCCATGTTGTCCGTGCCTTATTCAAAACGCATTAGAATACATAATGCAAGACAGATGGACAAAGAGAGAGAGATAGACAGAGGAAGAGAAGGTGTGGATTTAGAGATGGACTGACAGACAGGGGGAAGGGGGGTAGGAAAAGAACTGAGGTAAGGACTGGTGATTCTTTGTCTTTGTGGTGATGACCTAGAGATGTCCATGGACGTCTGGCTAATGGGGTCAGCATTAAAGACCAGGCATCAGGATTATGTTTACATCAACTGCCTGTCGGACAGTGAGACAATGAATGAGATGGTTGTCGTTTATTGTAGAGAACATGCCATGAAATGGGTTTGATTGATTTCCAGAAAGTCGTATTTCAGACCAACTGTCTTTTACAATGACATAATTTGTGCTGCTCACTTACAAGTGTCAGGTGAAAAGTCTTGGGAGATAGCTCTAAGAGTGTAAGGGTCCTGATATTCAATATGAAATCCCGCCTAAGGGTTGTGTCTAAATCCTGGTGTCCCCCTGGGGCCGTATGTTAAAACAGGCCTGCAGTCCTGTTAAGAAGGGGCTATCTATCGCTTGGACAGACTCCAGCCTCTCTGACCTTGATGTTTGTTTTCCTTGTATCCCCAGACATAAACATGGCTCTCACATCCAGACACACAGACAGACAGGAAGTTATCCTCTCTGATGTCTTTCTCTTGCATCTGGCTCCTCGGTGAACACCGGGCAGATGTATTGGGTTTGAAAATGTGCATGTGTGTATGAGTACAAAGTCATGTGAACCCAAATGGTGTGTGAATTTTTCAGTGTGCATTTCTCCGCCCCCACGCCTCCCTCCCTGGCCCTTCTCCTCTCTCATACCTGTCAGACTGGTTCTCTCTCTCTTTCATTAAAGCAAAGCCCTTCTCCTTTTTCTTGACCAGGTAGTATTTTGTTATCAGACAAGAAACCAGACTCCCTTATGACAACCCTTTACCCCGTAGTTCAAAGTGCCAAGATAACCATTCTCTATTTATACCTTTATTGAGGCAAGCCCTTCTCTGCCAGCGAGCGGTCTGGCAGGGAATGCTTTCCATGCTGGACATGCCCTGTTCTCCCCAGGCTCTGGTACTGCTGTGGTCTGCCAAGTTGCAGGGCCAGATTGCCTGTAATAGGCCTGCCATTTCCCTCTCATCATCTGTCAGCACTCTGGATCCAACTGCAGGGTCCAAAGAGGACTACCACTCTCCAATTAAAAAGGTTAATTTGCCCTCGCCCATCTCTTCCGCCTCCCCCCCTCTACAGCTTGCTATGTCTTCATTAGCACTCATTTGTGCTTCTGTGTTGCTTTTCCTTTGAATTTGTCTTTTTCTTTCTTTCTTCTGTTTGTTGCCTTGTGTAAACAAGGTTTTACATGGAAAAGGTAAGGGTGAATGTCCATTAGCATATTTTCGTCTGAGCAGGCATGTTTTTTAAATGGTTCTGAATAGTTGCAAAGTGCTCTTTTTTTTATAGCTTCCTCCGAGCAATTCAAGTTAAAATCCGCTCTATTTCTGATGAAACTGACCAGTCTCAGTAGAGGAAGCAGGAGATAAAAGAAATAGTTTGATATTTTGGGAAATATATTTATTCTCTTTCTTGCCAAGAGTTAAATGAGAAGATTGATACCACTCTGTACTTTAAATATGAAGCGACTTAAACGAGGGGGAAAAGCTAGGCTGGTTTTTGTACAGATTAAACAAACGATCTACAACATGTTAATCAGTGAGCTTTAGAAGTGCTAGTAGGTGCATTTTGTTACCTTTGGACAGAGCCAAGCTAAATGTTTCCCCTCGTTTTCAGTCTTTATGCTACGCTAAGCTGACCGGCTGCTGGCTGTAGCTTCATGTTTACTGACATGAGAAGAAAGCGATAAAGCGTATCTCCCAAACTATACTAAAATTAACAATTTCTTTAGTTAGTTGACGTCATACAATTGCTCTTAGCCACAGAGTTACTGATAATATGAAGTAAATTACCACCTCTCAAAAAGTTTTCGCTTTGCAAAGAACTCAGCATGCTCAACAAGTAGCAAAAATTCATTAGGCATTACAATAATTCTAAGAATTGTGTTCATTAGACAGTGAAGAGAAAACCTGCCTGTCTTGCAAGAGTGTGAGAAAGAAGGTTGACAACTGTTCCCATTTATGTGGTGGCCATACTTCATTGTCATTATCCTCACACACTGGCGTCAGTCTCTTAAGCCTAAGCCAAACCTGAGAGTGTTACCAGTATGCAAGTGAGTCCTGCTCCTGTGGGATAAAGAGTCACTAGCTTACTTTCGTCATCTGTGATCTGCCCCATTCAGACTGAGGGAGCAGAGATCTGGTTCGGACAGACACCTCCCTGTCTCTCTATCTCTGCTTTCGCCTTTTCCTGGCTCTTCTCACTTCCCTCTTCCTCCCCCATCCCCCTATGGTTTTCCTCACTCCTGCTGCCATCTTATTATCTGAGAGGTCGAAGGAAAGTTGCCCCTTGCATCTCCCCCTCCTCCCCTTCCTCTTCTTCTTGCCTTAAGCTGCATCACATGGCAAAAGCCACTTCTCTTCCAACCACCCCCCCTTCTTCCCCTCAGTTTATCTGAATAAAATGTATGTGGACGTATGTGGACATGTCGTTTTGTGAACCCAAAGCCCAGGAAGGAAGCTGCCCCTAACCGCTGCCTGTACTGCTGCTTTCTGTCAGTTACCACTGCTGTCAAAGCTCCGTCCCTGTTCCAGGCTAACACGGCCGGCAAAATGTTATGGGGCTTTTTTGTGTTTACGTTCGGGTATCTGGGTCTTTAGGAGCCGGATATTGAGTAGGCAGTTGAGATTTGTTGTTTTTGAAGGATAATGCTGGCATTTCCAATTTTTGTCACATTTTGTTTGTAGCTTGTTTAATTATGGCTTAGATCCTATAAGACTTTGGGCCATTTTATAGACTTACAGGTTTTTTTCAAAAGTAATTTGGCAAGCCTTCGTTAGGAGTGTGTAGGGTCAAAATATTGTTCTTACAAAGCACATTTGAACATGATGCAGTAAGACAAAGTTATTGTCCACAAGAAAAGGAGCAAATGAGTGAGAAAGAGGGCTGAATTTACAGAAATGGATTTTGTATTCAGCATATATTTTAAAATGAAAATAAATTGTATGGGGATTGGATTTTATTTCATCACACACTGTATGCGTCAAAGTCTGCGAGAAACTTAGCACAAAATATAGGCTCAGTCATACGATTAGTTTACCTTAATAAATCAGTTGTAGCAGCTGCGTCGTCATCTGCTGTTAAGTATAGTGGCATACTAAATGAAATTGGGGGTCACTCTTGGTAGTTTTAGCGATTAACATAAGCTAATGACTTGGAAGGATGAACAGGAGGTGGAGATAAAGGGGGAGAGAAGGAGGGAAGAAGGGGGACGTTGTCTGGCTCCCTCACCCGCCATTAAGGGCCTGCCCCTGGACCGGGAGAGCGGGCCAGTTTCCCATGCACCGGCGGCACAGGCAAGCCCTCTTTGGTTACACAAAATGTCAGCCTGTATGGCCACGGAGAGAGATATTATTAGCGTTATTTTGCCTCAGTTATCTGAGAGCATAGTGCTTTTAAGGCCCCCTTGTCTGAGTGTCTGACAGACACTTGAGTTTCTGCTGCAGATTAAATGAAATTTTAGCAGCTTTTTCTTGGGGCCAGGCCATAAAACCACACAAAGGAAGCAGCTGCCACTAATGTAATCTAGAATGGGGTGCTGCAGTGTAAAGCTGTCCAGCACTCTTTTGTTTTTCCCTTCTTCTCCTCTCCACAGCTTTTTACGCCATTCTTGACACCCTTCAACTACACCCCTTCCTCTTCAGATAATATCCCTGTTCTTTCACTGCCCTTAATTCCTCTTTTCATCAGCTACCCCTCTGTGTGCTGCAAAGGTGATGAAACCGGACGAGAGCAATAAAGGCCATGTGTTTTAAGAGCAAACATATCTTTTTATGTCTTTATACGTCTATACGGCCGTGTCAAAGGTACGAGATAGCCGTCTCTAAAGCATTTGTCTGTAGGTCTACACCATATCAGTTGGACATGTATGGTATGAGTGTATAGGAGCTTTACAGTTTGACCTTGTGCAAACCTACAAAGTTCATTTCTTGGAATGCAACACAAGCAGTCCGCTGGGGTCGATGCCCCGTCAGCCCCTTTCAAAATGACAGGGTGGATCTTGAGAACCTGAGTTCACGTTGGCAGGGAGTGGAGTTACATTCCTGTCAGGACTGTCATTGTACAAGTGAGACGAGAGAGAACGAAAAAGAGGAAAGGTGAGAGAGAGAGAGAAACTGCAGGAGTGCATTAGAATTCCCAATAATGAAAGCCATTTGTTAATTACATATTTTAATTCTTCGGAGTTGACATTTGCATCAGTGCAGCAAAATTTTAGCATGTTGGTGATTTTTTACATTGAGACTCCACTGTTGCCCTCTGTAAATGAAGTTTTATAGTCTGTTAGAGAAGCAATGGCACAAACATCTGGCCCATAAATCTCAGGTGCTGCTGCAGAGTGCGGCCTGAGAAACCAGCTCTACCCATCCCCTGATCAGCCATTAATCCAAATTTCCACACTTCCACGCTGACTTATTTATATACGGTTGGTTAGATGGTAAGCTTTCCAGGAGTGTAGGCATTGCATTAGAAAGTACTGCTGTACTCTTTAATGCATATGACAATAAACTACAGTACAGTTTAACACATTGCTTTAGCAGAGTTCTGACCCCTCTGTGTGGCTGCATAATATATTCTAGTGAGTGTAAATGTGTGTATTTGCATCATGCCTGTGTATTGGCTGTATGCATATGTGTAAGTACGTCTTACCACTGCCTGTTGGGGAATGTCTGAGTTCATGGACCTTTTCTGTGCAGAAACGATGGTTTGAAGGTGGACTCTGCCATTCAACAAGTCAGCCAGCCAGCCAGCCAGCCAGTCAGTCAGTCAGTCAGTCTTTACATGCATGTGTCCTGTCCTGCAGCTGTCTGTGAATAAATCCTTCTGTCACCAAAGGCACATAGGCTTTCTTCGCATATCCTTTTCATCAACTCTTTCCGAGGTCTAAAAGCTCATTTTGGCGTTTCTCAAAGACATGTATTAACTATGTCTAGAGGGAGAGAGAAGGAATTTATTGTTGCTTTTTTGCTGATGATTTGTTGACTGTTGCTGATCCACTGGAGAAGTTTGTACCTGTTACTGCCGTCCTCCTTCTCTGTCTTAAGTCTTCATCTCTCTGTCTCTTATTAGCTCCGCCTGTCTTATTATTTTTCCCTGCTTACCGTTGCTTCTTATAAAGAGTCCTCATAAAAACGAGAGAATTTGTTGTGGTGTAGCACATATGCATACATGCAACACACATGCATACTTGCACACTTACACACCAACACCACACATGTTTACTTAAACCTGATGACCCAGTAGAAATAGCTCTTGCCCCCCTTTTGCCACCCTCCTTTTCTGCTCCTCTGCTCTGCCCTCCCTCCTTCCCTCCCCAGGGTAGGTCGCTATAGCCCCCCCCTTATAAACATAGTGATCTATAGGAGCCCTAGACCCAGACAGATTTTTGGCATGGCTGTGCAGGTAGCATTCCAGCAAGGTTTGAGATCTTAGGGCCCTAGCCTCGTTAAAAGCCTGATTTATGCTCTACAGCTGGGCACAAAGGAACCTACAGGTTGGCTACCTTAATTAATATCACGCTCACTACTGCTTGGACCTATGCATGTTCCTGACACACCTCTAGGGAGAATAAGTGGAAGGGTCCACATGCTATATTTTTAACAGGCCAGTGACGGTGTGTGTACACAGGATGTAACTGAAAAGACACGGGTAGCTGTGTTAAACATGATTTCAAATGATTCTTACAGGGACTTACAGTGCCACAAAGTTAAACATATCACTGACATAAATGCAGATTTTGCCTTCTGTTGGAAGACAGAGGAATACGGCTCTGGGGCGCACTAGGTCCTTTTGTCCACCATTTTACCCGCCTCTCTTGCATCGCTATAGCGGCTGATCAGACCACATGTCTTCAATTAGTAGGCAGGAATCTGGTACGGCGAGCCTCGGAGATGAAGAATTGTGTGGAGCGTGGCCTGCCATTGCCAAGCATATGGCCCATCCATCTTACGGACTGTTATTGATGGTAAACGTTACATGTAGGTATTAACTGGTTGCCTTCAACCCATTCTAACCCTACAGTCTTTGGTATGTACAGTACAGTGTTGTGTCATTGGGAAAGAATATTGTGCCCTGTAATGTACAATCCAACCTTGACTCATTTGATTTGGCAACCATTTGTGTGGGGCATTTGTCCAAAACAACATAAATCATCATAATCATCATAAAGATGTGGCCCTGGTTGGTATCTAGCCTCTAGGCTAGTCCTAGCAGTATTAGTGTCAAGTTCTAGAAGCAGAGGAGCACTGAAGGGAACATTTGTAGGTCACTTTGGATATCTGACCACTTCCTCGCCCTGCCACGTCTCCTCCTGCTTCTGTCAGAATGTCTTGAAGGGGCTGAATTAGGGCTGAACAGGAGGCCATTTTGCAATTTTAATCAGGATTTGGAAAGCGTCTGGGTTGAGAAGTGGCCCAGCACTGTTTTCTCCTCAAGGAATAAATAATGGAACAAGGAATGGACGGTTGGCTGAATGGATGGCGGTGGGTTGGGGCTTTGCTTTCTTATTACAGGATCAGGGAACTTTATGTCTTAGACTTTACTAGTTATTACATTGCAGTGAATTTAACGGGGTAAAATGAGGATGTGTGATACTGTACCAGCATAAAAAAATAAATACACCGAACTTGTGATAGAATTCATCCAGACTTGAGTTCTGCGGTTGCCACACGTACAAGCACATCTCTCTCGACTTCTCACGTCTCTGTTTCTAAGAAAAATGGATTTTGCGAGCTACATTTGACCCTGAGATACCCCTCGATCTAAAGAGTCCAGCTATTGATGCTTCCTTAACCACTCGACCACCGTGTGCACAGTCACACACAGCAGATGGGACGCGTGTTAAACCCTCAGCCTCCACAGCTCCAGGCCACGGGACACTCCAACACACTGGCCCTCTTGTTTTAAAGTGCCATGTCCCTCCACAATGCCTTGAGGCTCGTATGCATAACGAGCTGCTATGGTTGGCCCAAGCTCACATGCCCTGGTCCTTTCACCCTGAGGTGGTAGGACAGGGTGAAAAATAACTGCATGTTTAAAACAGCCCTTGTTCATTGGTATCTAAATGATGGCCCATGCTTGAGAGCTTCTGGGGCTACTGCGAGCGTGTTCAGGAACAAACAACTGAGGTCAACATTAGTGGTACTTTGTATTTCCTAACAGTTCCCTAATTCCGCTTGAGCACCAGGGCATGAAAATGTGGTATTTTACTGGTGATCCACGTGCATCTGGACCCCCAAACCCACATTCAGTGCTGCCTCACAGAGATTAAGATAATGATGAGTATCTTTCCCTCTTTTGCCCCCTCTCTTTTTCCTTTGCCCATTCTGTGTGTCTCATTTTCTCTGGAAATATTATTTACAGTGACGGAGCACCTCAGGCAAAGGTAGGAGGAAAAAAAAGACTTGTACACACTGGCCTGATGGATGGATTTTGAGATCTGCCTGGCCCCAAACAAGTGGGTGGAGAAGATGAGAGGTGTACTGTGGCACAGGTGTTTACAGCCAAAGGTAGTGTCCCTTTGTGCTCAAGAAAAAAAAAAAGATTCAGAGAAACTATTTGTGTGTGTGTTATAGGCCAAGGGTAGAGTATTTCAGAGGTAAAACAAAGGGTGAGGCAGAAACTGTGTTCATGGGTGTGGGGGTCAGTGTGTGTGTGTGATTGTGAAAGACAGACCCACTTTAACCTGTGCTGTCATCAGAGTGTGTTAGGGATATAGCGTGATAGAAGGAGTAACAAAGGAGCATGCAGGCTGCATGAGGGAGAGGGAATGACTGTATCCTCCAGACAGGCTGAAGTGTTTACTCAGTCCAGGCAGACTCAGTGTGTGCGTGTGTGTGTGTGTGTGTGTGTATGTCCGGACTTCCATCAGCTCAGAGATACCCTGACTGCAGGTCTGTGCCTGTAGATCAGGCGAAGTCTCCAACCCTCACTGCCCACTCTTCCTCTTGAACTTTTCTTCTCTCTCTCTCTCTCTCTCTCTCTCTCTCAGTTCAGTTCAAAGGGGCTTTATTGGCATGGGAAACACGCGTTTACATTGCCAAAGCAAGTGTGAAATTAAAAAAAAGATGTACATAAACAGAAGAATTGGGATTTTGCTGTTATATATATACAGATAAAAAATAACTTAATAATAAATAATAAAATAGAAAAAAAAGTAGACTTGTAGACACTCTCTCTCTCTCTTTCAACGCTGTCTCAGTCATTCAACACAGTGGGCTCATGAGTGCCTCCTAACTTCATTTTTGTTTTTCCTGTACTTTTCGCTTCACCCCAACTTTTTAATACATACGTATGTGTGGCAACATATTTGTATTATGCTGCATCATATATGGCTATTTGCATATTTATGTGCATGTTGTGTCCGTGCAAGTCTGTCTATACTGCACACTGCGTGGTGAATCCTGATATTGCAACATACTATAGTTTTTACCCTCTTGCTAGACCTTTCACATTCAGTAAGTCCACTCGTGGCCTCAATATGAGGTTAAATACACAGCAGGTGCACAAACTAACAGAAGCACCAACATTATATGGGCTAAATGTCAAAAACCAAATGAAGAGCACGGCCATTACTTCCTTTCAGAAGCTCTTTAGTTTTTGTAGTAGTGCTTCATGCAGGTGGTGACAGACAATTTCTCAGGAAGGAAAGCCTCTTGTTCTTTATGCATCAGAGGATGTGAAAATCTGTATCACACTTCACTTGCCAGAACATCCCATAAAAGGTTAAATCATGTTTAGAATAAGAGAGGTTTTCCTGCTGAAGTGTCTTTAAGCAAGATAGTTAATTCATACTTGGTCCAACCTGGCTGATGCTGTGCTCCTGCCACAGGGCAAAAATAGAGTCATATATTTGGGGAATAAATGAAGTACATAAAAACAATCGATTCTCGTTCTTTGGTATTCTCTAAATGTGGATTCACAGTAGAGAAAAAAAGGATGAAACAACAGCAAGGATAAAACAAGGCTATGTTTCAGCAGTTCACGTTTTTGTGTTACTTATACCAGCTCTTTGTGTGTTGGCCTTTGATACATTTGATTTATTTAAAAATGTTAGCTCTGACATGTCAGTCTTATCATTGTATTAGGATTTATATCATGTCGTTTTTGCAGTCATAACTTTGTGGTATTTAATGATTGTCCTGTTAAGTGCCATTAATGTCTGTGATCTTTGATTTCGGACTCCTGTTCTCTATTGCCAGTGCAGTTTGCTTTGACATACAGTATGTTGTAGTTGTTTGTTTTTTGTGACAATATAACGGCAAATGACATGTTGGCTTCTTATGATTTCTGTTAGGGCCAGTAAAGCTATTGATTATCAGAGCTTTTTTTCTAATCTGACCGTAATGTGCTCACTTCAGATCTTCATAGTATTTTGCCATGCTGTGTTTGTGCTGTTCTGTCCAGCTCCCTGCATGTCTGTGAAGACTGAAGAGGGGGAAAGCGCGGAGGTCAGATACAGGGCCCTGTATGCTCCGGTGAAGCCGAATCACGTCCCGGCAAATGGTATGCAGGCTCATAACATGCTCCACTCGTCCAATAGCCAGAGACGAAACAGTTTTGACAGTGTCGAATGCCCTGCCCCGGGGGCCTTATCATCCTCCGCTGCTTGCCTGCCCCCCTCCCCTGTTTCTCTTCTCCTGATGCTATCTATCTGGAGATTTATGCAGAAATGTGCAGCTAGTCGACCTCCCTGGTCCCCCTCCATCCTTTCTGCAGGGACGCCAGCCTGTCAAAAGCTGAGCTATGCAGAGATAGTGAAGCTCAGGCTGCTGGCCTCATGTCTTACCGAGGCTTTCTTGTCTGTGCACTTCAAACAGGCATGATGCTTGTAAGGAAAGACAGTGGATGCTCTAATCTGAATGTTGTAAGCCTGTATTTTGAAAGCAAAGAAGGCAAAAATGTTGGTTCTATTGTATTCTACTGTATTCCAATGAATTCTATTTTATTCTGTTATATTCTTCATTAGCCTATTTTACTCCCCTTAAGCGGCAGATTATTGAGACATATCTTTTCTTTGACAGAATACTTTTCACATTTCCCCTCTGAAGTGCTCACAGACTTCTTGCCCATCTGGGATATTGCCCGAGTCCAAAAATACTCCTGCTTGATTAAGTCTTCTTATGTACCTGGATATGTGTGCTTAAACTGACACTTGGCAGTGTGCAGTTTCTTTGATTCCACTCCTTTATTTAATACCTACTCCATTGAGCGTTGGCTTTTGTTGACAGCGGTTTGATCCTGTGAAGCGGATCCCAACTCAATAAATAATCTCTGCGGATGCTTACATAAGCGATGGTCCATTTAATTAGACTGGTTAAGCTTAGAAGCCCAGAGGTCTTTTCACCGTACCATTAGAGCTAGGATGAGAAACAACAGCATGCGGCCTCCCACCGTCGCTGGTAAGCAGAGAGCAAATAATGATCTACATCAGAGACACGGCTGGCCCAGCCTATTATAAGGTCTGCCGGACCAAGCCGCACCCAAGCACGAAGCTGTCCAGCTGGGCTTAGTCGGAATGGATGAATGGATGGATAGATGGAGGGATAGAGAGATAGACGGACGGAAGGACGGACGGATGGATGGGTGGTTGGACGGTCAGTTCAAACACAGTTCAACCGAGAAATGATCAAAGGGAGTAAGGTTACGTAGGGAAACAGACAGTGTAGAGCGATGCTAATTTTAAAATGATTGTAGCAAGTGTATTACATACTAATTTACACACACACACACACACACACACACACACACACAAATGAACACATACATGGATACACATACATACTTGCTAACAATGAGCACACATGCCCATTAAAGAAACACTCACACGCATGCAAAAGCACATGCGTATGAAAAACACACAGACTTCCCCAGCACCCACACACACATACACACACACATTTGTCTATTGTGTATGGTGCATGCATTCATTGGCCCCTGTGCGGGTGCCATCTGTCCATAATGGTTTCTTAGTGGCTCAGAGAGACGCCTCAGTTCCACTGTTGCTCTTATCAACTTTCAGGAGAAGGAGAAGGGGAAAGGAAAGGTAAGAAGTGTGAAAGTCTGATTGGAGACAAAGCCACAGCCAGCAGATTACTTTATACTGGGCACAGGCCCTCAAAGACCACCATGCATCTTTATCTAGAGATCTGCTCCCCCCCTTCCTTGCTTGTTCATGCCAGCTAGGCTTCCCTTGTCCCAGTCTACCTCTCTCTTTCCCCGTCTTTTGCCTCTCTTAGTTCTCCATTATTTCTTTTTCTTACTGCCTCTTTCTATATCTCCTTTCTTTGTGTGTAATGTGTGTGATGTGTGTAGTGGTCAGCTTCTCCCAGTTGCGTAATGTGCGACTCCCAACACCGGCCAGAGTTGCAGGCCCCGGTCCACATCAGACTTGTAAAAAGCTGGGATTTAGGCCTGTTTTATTCCCTGGCTGGCTTTCTGTTTAGTAAACCGTATTTCCTGCATCCGGCTTTGTCTCAGGAACAAGTGTTGGTCAAACAAGCCTTTTGTCTGTGGCCAGTGGCTCAGCACACCACAACGAGTCTGGCCCAGGACAAAGAAAGCGGTGTGTTTGGCTGTGGCAGAGAAACACAGACAAACAGAGAGAGATAGAGAAGTAAGGAGGAAGGTCAAGGCCAGCCAGCTGCTCTATCAGGTATTTTCACAAATACAAACGAATGCAGAGACTGATAAAACATCTTTGGGTGATAACGTGTATGAGACACTCAGCACAATACCCAAGTATGAAATTATTAATGAAATAAAGTTGCCCTCACACTCTAAAGCCCCTGACGAATGATTATAGTTAATTTGCCAACAATCTTTTTTTCCACTCAGGCCTTCAAGTCAGGTGAAAGTCGATAGAGGGAATTTAGAAAATGCAGGACACTAATGGGTGCCTTGGAGCCTCCACTACTTCCCCACCTTCTTCCTCAACCTGTCCTCTCCTGCTTCACCCTTCACCCCTGTCCAATCCCTGACTGTGAATACCCTAATGACATAAACAGTAGAGTAGTAATCACATTAACGCCAGTTACGGCTGAGGCACTCTTAAGAGGCACTGTATTGACAGCCCTTCGTCTTCCCAAGGCACTCACTCCAACACCTATAAACACTTATGAATATTGGCAAAGACCTGCTATTAGCATAATCACTTTTCAGGTGTGTGTGTGTGAATGCTCCAGAGCTCTGGCGACTGATAACTTTGGGAAATGGCGGTGACATGCTGTGTCCCCCCCGTGTCTCCCGTGTCTGTGCCTTCCTCTTCCTCCTTCCCCTTTTGGAAGGCCTGCGAGCTAATCCTGTTAGCTCGATCCTCCATTAGCTAAATGACCAATATCAGTGAGAGCTGCGTGGTCACACCAGGACGGCCTGAGCCCACTATCAAGCTTGGTCAAGGACAAAACAAAAAAATGGAAGGTCAGGCCGAGTCTGCTAACTTTTGGATGTATGGCTACAAAGTTTGAAAGAGTAGATGGATGGTGGGTTTGATTTAGAGAGATGCAGGGAAGAAGAGATTTTTTTCTTAACGCATCGCTAACCTGCCAACACTGGGTCAAGGTCATGATTGTCTTGGCGTCTGTGGTTTTGTTTGTTTGTGTTTGTGACTGTGTTTTGTCTGATGAGATAGAGGGAGAAGGGGGTTGTATGGTTACTCTGTGTGCGTGTGAGACTGGCTTTGGGGGGTTGGGTCACTAACAATAGAGCAATCTGCATGAGCAAAGTGTACATGATGCCTCAGCCTCCTAGACTGCTTGGGTGTATTGCTTTGTGTCGGGGATGGTGGTGTGAATACGGTGTCAGCAGCTACAGGCGGCCACATCTGCTGTTTAAGGAGCCATAATTTCCTCCCTGCCCTTGCGTCAGTTGGCCTTGTGCTTTTTGCATGAGCCCTGGATCATATTCTCTGCCTGATAGTGGTGCACTGTGATGGCATAATGGCCTCCTCCTAGCTTTGTGTTGCAATGTGCTGAAATGGCTTTGAAGGAGTTGTTAACCCCTTCTCTCTTCCTTTGACTCTTCTACGTCCCTCCTCTGTGCTCTGCCTCTTTAGTTCTTTATATTTCTCTTTTTAGTGATTATCGTTCTTTCACTTTTCTGCTCCTGATCCCCCTGCCCCTCTCTCACTTCTCCTATGTGCTTTCTGTCTTCTCTCCCCCAAAGTCCCCTCTTTCAGCCCCTGCCATGAAATGGCAGCTATGGGGTTGTCAGTGTGGTTTCTCCTCTCTGCTGATCCGATTTCAAAGGGACCTGGAGATCCAGCATTAGCCCCAGCTCTCCTGCTCTCCAGCCCTAACTCACCACAGACTTAGAGTTAATGGAAGGAGAGAAACAGACGGAGAGAGTGAGAGAGAGCTCTTCTTTATTCCATTAGAGGACAGGCTCGTTTATAAGATCATCCTTCCTCCCTCGCACAGTTCTCAGCTCTTCTTACTAGCAAAAAAAAAAAACCTTCAAGGCCGTCAAACGCCTTGTCAGAATGTCTTTTTGCCTTTTGAATAACTGTCCTTCCATTCCTTTGAGGACAGCTATTAAGGACAACAGTGGGCTTATTTAGATATCTTCTCTGCCGTTGTTGTGAATGTGGGCATGCGTTGGTCTGGCTTGTTGATGCCCATCAATGTCTCGTCTGCCTGGATGGGAATAACAATTATTGTCACTGCTTGTGGCATGAGCACAGTTTGTCAAATGTCCATAGATGGGCTTGTGATTGCATAGCACAAGGCATGCTGTTTTTGATACATTAGAAAATGAATTGACTATCGGCTTTGAAGTGCTGTGTTGTGGCTCTCGTGTCCTTCAGAAATGTGGTGGGTTGTCATTAGGATTGTCCCCTTCACGCCACACTTCTCTCCCTACTTCGCTCCCTTCCTTTTGCCCTGCCTCCTTCCTTCACATCCGTGATCCCTCAGTGCTTTCTTTCTTTCCTCTGACGGACGCGGCTGTGTCTCGGAGGAGAAGACGACATTCTAGCCAACCCCCCCATCTCCCTCTCTCGTCCTTCACAATAGCAGAAAAATTCATCTATTTTCCTCTATTTTCCTCCTCATGCATATACACTCTCTGCACCACATTAAGGTGTGTATAGGCTGCAAATCAAAGCAAAGTGAACAGGAGAGGCCAGGTTATTGCAACGGTTTTACGAGTGATATGGGGCTTTCTATTTAACGGCATAAAAACACACACATAATCAGGAAACATACATATAGCCAAGGCCAATGTAATGGGCACATTTTATTTGTGCTTATGAGAGAGGGAGCAAAAACGTGTATGGGCAAATGGCTTTTTTATGATGGAAAAATTCCATAGTGGGTCAAAGCCCCTTGCAGGTGGCAGCAATTAACTGTAATTTTTGCAGATTGTAATGATCCATAATTTACCAGTATACCCCCTTCCAACTCTTTTCAGTCAAGAGAAAAAGGTTTGCGTGGAGGTTTGATTGGGTGCACATTTTATGCCGTGTTCTGGTCTTTAAGTGAGTGTTCGGAGGGGGCCACGGTGGCCGTGGACACGTGAGATAAAAAGGAGAACCACAAAACACCAATCTGTTCCGTCTATTGCTCATCCACAACGTCCCTCTTTTCTCTCAGCAGCCGTCTTCTCTTTCTGCCCCTTCTTCACCCCTTTGTCTCTTAGCCACAGCAGGCTTAAAACATGCAAGACTGTCCATCCACCATCTTAGGGATCGCTCATGGTCGCAATCACACACACACACACACACACACACACACACACACATACACACATGGCCTATCTTCCTCTATCCTTCTCCCTTGTTCTCCCTCTCTTGCACAGTATGGCCATGGTTTTGGGTTCAGTGTCTGCAAACGACTTCAGAAAAATGCCCTCCAGTGAAAAAATAAAAAAGGAGAAGAAAGGATAAGAAAGCCAAAAGATGAAAGAGGGAGCACATTTGCAAGTGGCGGATGCTTCTTATTTTGCATATCTCTCACTTCTGCTTTCCCCTTCTTCTCCTTTTCTATTCACCTGAGAGGATTTAAATAAATCCATAAAGCATGAAATATCAGAAATAGAAAAGTAATGCACGAAATGCATTTTCATAGGAGCCTCCCCACCCACACACAAACACATACACAATTTTCCCCATTGCTTCTTTTTGCTGCAAATGTGTGTTTTTTGTGATAAACGCTGCTACAATTTATTAACATGTGACCTCTTATTTGTATTCAGCATTAATATACAGCATCAGATACATGGCCCACTTTAGCCTAGGTAATTCTGTAAACATGGCATTGGAGGGGAGATGAGTGTGTTTAACGAGATTAGGCGTGCATTGTCAGGCAAATCTCCGGTCAGTGTGCAAGTGCTATTGAAAGTCAATTATCGTTCGAAATATTCCTATGCCTTCTCATCTGTGTAAATTGTGTATTTGCTGCCTGAGATATCTCTCATTATTGTTTTATTTATTCTTTTGTTAAGCGTATACCCACTGGAAGTGAATGCTGGTTATAAAATGCATATTTAATCTTTCACATATGTTATAGTTCAGGATCTGAGATTTTGTAACGATGAATTAGAAATGCATGGTGCACTGTGTTAAGATTCAGTCATGCTTAATGATCACAAAAGTAAAAAGGAAGATTAATTTCTCTGTGTTAACAAAATTATTTTCATCCAATTTTGTCGTGCCATTTTAAGATTTTTAAAATCTTTTTTAAAGCTTCTATCTTATCACAGTCATTTTGGCCAGAAATAATTGGTGATGTAACGGGGACATATTTTGAAAGCACTAGAAAATGAAAAAATAGCAGTGAACTCGTTCAAAAAATGAAATGGGTTTGCTATTAAATCCTGCACATTCTCTCAGTTTTTGATGATTATATTGGACATTTTGTTATATATTTTAAAATCTCACTTTCATCATTGAAGTGTCAGGCATCTTTTTTGAATTATTCTACAATTATGGTGTGATATCAGTAAGTTGTCAATTTAAAATTTTGTTTCTCTCTGTGTGTCCCTTTTTTTGTCAGATAAAGATGAGCCCAGCAGTTACACATGCACCACCTGTAAGCAGCCCTTCACCAGTGCCTGGTTCCTGCTCCAGCATGCCCAGAACACCCACGGCTTCCGCATCTATCTGGAGAGCGAACCTGGCAGCCCCCTCACCCCCCGCGTGGCTGCAGCTCCTGGGATGGGGGGTGACTGTGCCTCCTCCCAGCCTCCCCTCCATGCTGTCCACTTGGCTGATGGCAGTCCTTACAGCCTTCTGAGGATGCCGGGCTCCGGGTCTGGCCGGGATTCAGCGTCCACACCTCGTGAGGGCCGTTACCCCCGAACCCCACCACTGTTCAGCCCGCCACCACGCCACCACCTCAGCCCCGATGACCTGGCCCTGGCAACCCACCATCCCAGCGCCTTTGACAGGGTGATGAGGCTCAACTCAGTGCCACTGGAAGCCCCTCCGAGCATGGACTTCTCTAGACGTCTGCGTGAGCTGGCTGGGAATGCCACTGGGGCTTCCCCGCCTCTCTCCCCTAACAGGCCCAGCCCTATGCAACGGCTGCTACAGCCATTCCAGCCAGGTTCTAAGCCTCCATTTTCAGCTACGCCTCCCCTCTCCACCTCTCAGTCACCTTCTGGCTCACGCTCCACCCCCAATCCTGTATCCAATGCAGTCCAACCAGGCACACCTCTCAAGTCAAAGTCTTGTGAGTTCTGCGGGAAGACCTTCAAGTTCCAGAGCAACCTAATCGTTCACCGGCGTAGCCACACAGGGGAAAAGCCATTCAAGTGTCACCTCTGTAACCATGCCTGCACCCAGGCCAGCAAACTGAAACGGCACATGAAGACGCACTGTCAGAGCAAGTCTTCGGTGCTTAATGCCAAGTCAGATGATGGCCTCTCGACTGCAAGCTCCCCTGAACCTGGTACCAGCGAGCTGATGGGCAGTGCCACAGACGCTCTCAAGTCAGTCGTGGCCAAGTTCAAGAGTGAGAACAATGGCCTGATGTGTGAGAATGGAGAAGAAGAGGAGGAAGATGAGGAGGAGGAGGAAGAGGAGGAAGAAGAGGAGGAGGAAGAAGAGGAAGAAGAAGAGGAGGAGGGGGAGGAGGATGGAATTGAGAGTAAGCCTGGAGTTGAAGAAGGAGAGGGAATGAATGACTATCGTTTCAGCCTGCGGCTAGAAGGGGCCCGCCACCACCAGAACAGTGAGGCCCTGCACCCACACCGCCGGAGCTCGTCCCGGGAGCCTGGTGATGAGGACTTAGCCATGGAGTCAGACCGAGCAGATGATGGAACCACCACTACCATCAATGGTCTGGGACCTCTATCCACTGACAGCCTGTCCAGGAAGCTGCTGGGTGGAGGGGTGAGCCCTGGCTCCCTCAGTCCCCTGTCCAAGCGCATCAAGGTGGAGAAGGACCTTGACCCCCCCACACCCACCATCCCAAACACGGAGAACGTCTACTCCCAGTGGCTAGCTGGCTACGCTGCCTCACGACAACTCAAGGACCCCTTCATAAACTTTACAGGTGGGGACTCCAGACAATCGCCCTTCGCCTCCTCATCTGAGCACTCGTCAGAAAACGGCAGCTTGCGCTTCTCCACTCCACCTGGCGAGCTGGACGGGGAGCGGGCCGCTTCAGGACGCAGCGGCACCGGCAGTGGGGCCAGCACTCCCCATGGCGGCAGTGGGAATGGCAGGCCGAGCTCCAAGGACGGCCGCCGCAGTGACACCTGTGAGTTTTGTGGCAAGGTGTTCAAGAACTGCAGCAACTTGACAGTGCACAGACGCAGTCACACTGGAGAGCGGCCCTACAAGTGTGAGCTGTGCAGCTATGCGTGCGCCCAGAGCTCAAAGCTCACCCGCCACATGAAGACCCACGGACAGATGGGCAAGGACGTGTACAAATGTGAAATCTGCCACATGCCTTTCAGTGTATACAGCACTCTGGAGAAACACATGAAGAAGTGGCACAGCGACCGCCCTCTGGCTAACGACATTAAGACTGAGTAGGCAAAGAGCAGCATGCTGGCAGCTCTCTCTTGGCTCCCCTGGCTAAAAAGCGACCCTGGCTAACAAGCCAATAAGTGAGGGGAAAGGACAACAGGGTTAGACACCAGTACACGGTACAGCCCTGTTAACATCCCCGACTGGAGAAAGCTGAATGCATGATCCATCATTGGGGCAATACTATTGCATCAAACGCAAAACTTTTTGAGCCTTTCTATTGTGCAATAATTTACACGTTTTGTATTTTTTGTAACTGGACAGCATGCTCGGTGTGTTTTGGCTACTTAGAGAGAAAAATTGTCCTCAGCTGGTGAGTTTGGTTGTACATGTATTGCTGTTGATACTTTTGATTTCTTCAACATAAAAAAAGTTAGTTATGAGAACCCATGCTGCATACAGTACATACTGTTTTACATATCATGTACAGTTTTGTGTTCAAACATAGTGGACAGTGTCATATTATCAAAACATCAAGACAAGCAGGGTCACACTTAAAACTGATCTTTGTGAAAGAGATTTTCCATGCAAGATTGAAATAAGAGATATATATATATAAAAATTGGGCTGCCTATGAAATGCTAGGCACTAGCGCCATTAAATATTTCTTTGACAAACAGCAATGAAATTAACAATATGGTGTGAAATGACAACAAAGAGTGCCTTGGATATTTTACCTGCATTAGTTAATAATCCTCCTTTTTGCTATAAGCTCGGAGTTTCAGCTATAGAAGATTACAGGACATTTTTGTGCACATATGAAATAAGCAGGTCCTTGCATCAAGCACCTGTACGACCCTGTCGTTTTGTGACTTAACAGAGCATAAGGAACCAGCTGAAACAAAAACGGAAAAAAAAAAAAAAAGATTATGTGTATCTCTGGTAAATCATTTATCTGCCTGACTCATGTATATTGTTATTCTCCAGATTATGATTCTGTTTACTGGCATGTTACATGCTAAAAAGGAGTAGGAGATTGGTGTGTAGAGTTTTGGTTTAGGCGTTTGTTTTCCGGTACAGGTGTACCATACTGAGAGGGTAGTCTGACGAGTTGTTTTAACTAACGTAAAGCTCTTAATTTTCCAGAGTGTTTATTTTCTTTGAAAATTAAAAGTTTGCAGGGTTTTTTTTGTAAGTAGCACAGAATTATGTTTCTTCAGTGTCAGCAAGCAGGCAGTGTAGCCAGCAGCCATTTGAAGACCACAGAGTGGGTTTTAGTTGTTCTACGCCAGACAGATTTTGGGTGGTGGGGGTTTGGGTGGATATCGGAGGGTAAGAGTGGGTGAGGGTCAGGGTAGCGGGTGGGGAGTGGGTTGACCAGGTGTCTCTACAATTCAAATGTTTATGTCCTTATAGCGCTTTTTCTCTTTACCGCATTAGATCTTAGAAACCCTTAAGTAATCTGAAACCTTTTTTTATTAACTCACATTGGAAACGATCTTAAATAGAAGTCCAAATCATAAGTCAAGAATCTGAATTTAGTAAAAACATTTTTTTCAACAAATTACCCCTTTCCACACAAGTTCTTAAGAGTAAAATGTTCACGTTTTGTGTTCTTTTCAGTTAACATGCTCTAGACCTCATTGTGGTAGTTGTATTTTTTTCATATCTCCATCCCCTTTCATTGTTGATGATATAGCACTTGTCACTCTGCCTTGGATTCTGTATCTGTCTCTCTAATCGGAGGTACAGTCGGTTGAGTATAAAATGAGGACCAGATTTCAGATCTGGGACTACCTACGTGCACTGTTCAATTTTCCCAGTTTACAGTCGGACACTCAAGGGAAAACTTGCTCTTATGCTGACAGATTAGTGTGGTGTCATTGCTTTGCATTAAAAAGAAAAAAAAAAAGAAAAAAAAAAGAGTTGAACTAGAAACTGTTGCCAGCCATGTCTCCTCCTGAGAACTAAACATCAGTTTGGCTCTTGGGGGAATCAAATGCAGGAACCGCCATAGAAATATCCTGCTTCATACCAACTATAGAAATGTACTGCTCAGTACAGAAAGATAAAAAATTCTACAGATTTGATTTAAAAAGATAAGTAAATTGTGTTGTTGAGTTTTTAAAGTAACACTTCAATATCTTTAGGGGAGAACCTTATTTAAATTTTGTTTTATTTTTTATTGTTTATTGTCATTTCTCTTTCTGTCTTGGTGACATCCGGGACTTGATCACTATGTAATGAATTGTAATGAACATGTCTTTCATCTTTTTTGCCTTTACTATACACAAGACTTCAGGTTGAACAAAAATTTGCATTGGGGAGAGATTTATGATATATAAATATATAGAGAGAACTTAAAACACATAGGAAAATGCACACTCATGTAAGTTCCTATGTTCAAAACACATTTATGGTCTACCTTTTTCCTGTATTTAGAATGGTATTTGAAATTAATGTTCACTTAGTGTAGGCACTTATAGTATTTATGTTGAAGCCTGTATTTTTAACTGTTTTGCCTGTACTCTTTAAAGGTTTCAATGTACCCTTTTTTTTTCTGTAGTGAAAAAAATCCCAACAAGCTGCCACCGTATATTTTCTTAATTTGGCAGGATAATATAGTGTGAATAATTTGTATGCTTGAAAATAAGTATGTTTTTGAAAAAGAAAATGTTGTTGTGTTCCCCAAGGGTGAGAGGTCATGTAATGGCCTTTTCAGGCAGTCCCGCTGGAGTGACCACAATGAGGTAAAAACAGGTGGTTGTACATATCTTTTTAGTTTGTTTTATATATTTTTCTCTCCTGCCATTTTATATGCAGTAATACAAGCTATTGTTGGGTTTTCTTGGTAGCCAACTTTTTACTGTCCTTGAACATGTACCACCTGATAACATTCCAGCCGTTTTTGAAAAAGACCTTTTGTCATATGCAATCAATTCAACATCAATCTGAAAAAAACATTTTTTTTTTTTTTGCTACAATTTTTTTTTGTTTTGTTATTTTGAATTTAGTTTTTTTTTTCATTGCCAAAAGAACCATGGTGCTTTATAATTTAAATATGGTACATCTCATATGCAAGGCATATTCTAAATATAACGGAAATCATAGAAAGAAAAGAGTTTGGTACATGTTATTGCTGATGGTATTGAGGTACATTTGAGTTTTCAGCCTGATTTCATCCTGTGTTCTGTATTTACTCTCAAGCTATTTGTTCTGAACTGAACTTGAAGTTGACCTACGGCATTGGTCGATATTATTTATTATGACTACACACACACACATGCTCTGTTCAGAACAGAGTCACTGCAAAATAAATCAGTTCATTATTCTCCCTCCTGATGAATTGTGATGGCTTAATTTCTCTGTTTGATGACCAAAGGTCATTGACCAACATTCATGAGTTCTTGCTCGACTTACAGACTTTGTTGTTGTTATTTTTCAGTTACGGAGATGCCACTCTATTTTCAGCTGTTGTCTGCATTATTCTCTTCACTCAGCCATTTTGTCTTGAAAAAAATAAAAAGTATTACATACATATCTGAATTTGGTGCGTTTGTTATTGTGGTCTGTATACACACACAGTCTAATTAAAAAACACCATAGAAGACTATTCAGAGGAGAAAGACACACAGAAAATGTAATAAATGCTACGTTGTACTTAAGTGCCCTGTGAGTATATTTGTTTGGATGTATTACGCCCAGGTGTGTTTGCATGTCTCAACTTGAGTCACCCATCATTGGGGGGGTGGAAGTTCACCACCATATCTCTGGTCTGTGGCCTTGTCAGGTCAGCTAAGCGTCTGTGTTATATCTCCAGCAACCCTCTCATCTCCTCCTGTCTCCCTCCCTGTCTTGCTCCCCATCTCTTTTTTTCCTGCCACACCACTCTCTCAGCCTTTGCTCTGTCTTTGTGTCTCTTTTTCTCCTTCATGTGTTTTGTCTCTTTTTTTCATTATGCTGTATCTAACTTTATATATCCTCCTATGTCCCAATCTCTCTCTTTTCTTCCGACCTCTCCCTTCCCCGTTTCCTCCTCTCCCTGCTGAAGCACTGGAGGGCAACGTGACAGACTAATCGCTCTCCTTGTCCGAGCCCGGCACTGTTTGCCTAGCAGGGCCAGATTAAAGTTCACAGATAGAGAGAGGTTCCTGCTTAGGCCAGGTGTTGACAGTTAAGATAAAGCAGAGTCGCAAGGAAGTGGGGGTGGTTGGGTGGGTGTTGGGAGCGAGGAATTGTTAGCCTGTGTGTGTTCTCGCTCATATACACACTTATAATGTTCAGGAGGGTGGTTACCCCCACCCCCTCCACCCCCCTCCTCGTCTACGATCTCCCAAGTTCAATGTCAAGAGAGCAACAATGCTCTGGCCCACAAATCCCGCCACCAAACAACCCATGCATAGCAGACATACTTTTCCCATAGCAGACTCTTGGCCCTTGCCTACTATCCCCAGCCCCCCTCCTCGTCCTCCTTGTGTAGACATATGTCCTTAACTCGTAAAGGCAACAGTCACAGCTCGTGAGCTGAAAGGAGAGTTTTCAAAAAGTTTGTCTTGCAGGGAATAACGGCTGTAGTCTTGTTTGAATAGTTTTCTTCATCAAACTTGTTTTCCATTTGTAAAACAAGATGTTGGAGAAAATGAAAAGTGTTATTTTTGTTACTCTCATTTCTGGCAGGTCTTAGGGGGATACACTGGTTCTCTGTTGAAGGACATGAATTTATTAGTTCATTATGCTAATCAAAACTAGTTCACAAACACTCTTGAAAAGATAAAGATTCCCCCCTCCCTCTTTTGCTTTCCCTCCCCTACTTCACCTCTCTCTCTGTCCTGACTTGCCTGTGTGTTTAAAGCAGGGGAGGCCTCCCAGGCATAGCTGGGGAAATCCTGTCCAGGAGAGAGTCGGTGCGTTGAATCAACTCTCTAATCCTCCTAATATGCCACTTCTCCCTGTCCGTTGCTCTCCCTCTATCCTTCTGCCTTCCTCCGTCTCTCTGTCGCTTCTGTCTCCTCCTTGCGTCAACTGTCAGTGGATCATCCCTCTTTATCTCTCCTATCCCTCCTTTTCTTCATTCCCTATATTATATGCACTCTGTCATGCTCCATTTCTTTGTCCATTCCTCTTCCTCTAGTTCTTGCCTCTGTTTCAGGCTCATTTTTTCTTGGGCCCCGAGCCCGCCTCACGAGTGTCAGTGAGTAGAGGAAGGCTGAAGAGCAGAGATGGAGAGGCAGACTGCAGCTGTGCTGTGGTGCAGTGAAGAGGGGGCCTCGTCCGGGCTCCTTGGAACAATATAAAAGCACTAATCACCCAGGACAGCTGACACCCAGTGCCTCACACATATACACACTATGCTTCACACTTACTCACACACAGACACAAAGATCTGAGGACTGCCAGTATAGGGTGGAAGGAGAGGAGCTCTGCCCAGACAAGACTTACAGGTCTGGCTCGGCTAGAAAACAAAGTCTGTGTTTTGTCTAAGGGCAGCAATGCTTGGGGGCTGAAAGTGCTTTCTCACAAACATGCACATACGCGCATACAGTGTGCCTATGCATGTGCACACTCATACCTACTGTACAAAGACATGCATGCATGCACATACATGAAAACCTAAAAAGGCAGTTAAGCGCACAGGAGTATACAGGCAAACTTCCCCTCATGCACTTTTGTACGCAGACACAGAATCAAACACACATGCTGATGCTGGAACACAAACCACATAATGGATTGGGTGCATGCACACTCACACACACACTCACATAGACACACACACGTGCGTACACAAAAGTGTCTTCGGGAATGTGACCTTTTCCCAAAAGCCTCCCTTTCCTGCCCCGGCTCCCCTCCCCCTCTGGCTGTGTGAAGACTGAAGGGGTCAAGGGTCAGGTTTTGGGGGCTGGAGATTAGGTTTCACATGACTGAGCACCTTTGTTGGGGCAGGCCAGCAGAAAGGAAACGTCCAGGAGGGTAGCTGTGTCTGTCTGAGGAAAGAGAGAGAGAGAGGGGGAAGGGTGCAAAGAGGGACAGAGGGATGGATGGAGGGACAAGGTTTAAGTTGAAGTTTGGTCAGGCTGAAGTTGAAGTGCAAGAGCGAGGAGGAAGTGTTTGAGAAGCACGAGGGAGAGGAAGAAGAGACGAGGACAGAGGGTGAGAAAAATGTGAGAACATAAAAGAGAAAACCAGATTAACCTCACCCACATTCCTCACCCTATAGCTCTGCTTGGCCCTTCTTACACGTCTCCCTCTCTTAACTCTGTCTCCCTCTCTTTCTTTCTCTGGCCATGTGGCTTCTGTGTCGGGCTGTGGCCAGCCAGTGTCCTCAGTGCCTGCTGGCTGCGCCGATCTCCCCATGACCACACAGCGAGAAGAAAGCCCCAGCCAAAATAGTAAACTGGATCACAGCAGAATCCCCCTTCCTCCTCCTCCTCCTCTTCCTTCGCCTTCACAACATCTGAGTCGTAGTCTGCCCGCTAGACAATATGCGCTGTAACTGGCAGGGAAAATCTTGGCAGAGACCCGGATTACCTCGCTTGTGAAGTATTGCTTTAAATGTCTGTGTGTGTGACTTTTTCCCCCCTTACTTCTCAGACCTAGAGAGAAGGATTTTAACGATGTGCAACAGTTTCAACTAAATGAGTCACAGAGGTGGGACTGGTACTGCTGATGGCTTCCAGATAAGGTGAAAACTTTGACCCTGGAGTGAAAAAGAAGGACAGGGGGCGAGAGGTGAGGGGGAAGGAATGTCTTGAATAGTGGGCTGACCATAATTGAGTGGACTCTTTTGGTTTCATGGTGCGCAATCAGATATGAGCCTTAAGGTATTGCCTTTATGACTAACCTTTGGGACGTTTGACATTCCTAAAAACTCTACTTCATATTACTCATTTTCCAGTGCCACAAGTGTTTGCGCCGCTTTGTGTGTGTACAGTGTGGGCACTAATACATAAGGACCAGCCTTGTACAGGTCAGCACTATTTCAGTGAAAGCTGCACTGTACAGTATCAGTATGTGGTTGGTCTATCGCTGAAGGGGTTTCCTTTGGCACACTGCAGGGGTGGCTAATTCCAGAGCATGGGTGGTTGGAGGAGAGGGGAGGGTCAGGGGGTGAAGGAGGTGGGGTGGGGCAGCGGCTAGTAGATTCCAGAGACCGACTGATCTGACCTTGAACCGCAGGGTGTGGAGTTCAGAGTGGCACCATGTTCTAACTGTTGAAGCCTTGGTGCTCCCAAAACTCTATGTTTATGCATGTGTGTAACACTGGACATGAACATGCACAGACATATGTATACATGTGGGTGTGTGCACTCACATGCATGTGCCTGCATATGGCTGGATTAGTGTAAACTTATTGTCATCTTTTTGTGTCATATGTGTGTGTGTGTTCTCCAGGTGCAACGCCGCTGGCAGAATTTATATGACCGGTAAAACACGGTCATATTATCAGTACTCTCTGACCTGTGTGTGCTTTTCAGTGCACCTGCATGTGTATCAATGCGTGTGTGAGCTGTGTGTGCAGTGGGAGACAGTAGGACGCCTATTTACAGTCCTGAATAAAGAGGCAAAGTTCATCCTCTGGCCTCTCTATGCCACTACATTTTAGTGTCAGTTAAGGCTGGACAGTAACTCAGCAAATATTTATCATTTATTGCTTGTAAACTATGTCACCTGTGACAGTTGGGATTTTCAGTGATTTTCAGAGTGATTGAAGTCTGATATTAAACTAAAATATATAAGAATTGTAATTTTTCTGTAGGTATTGCTATTTTTTCCTGATGTGTTTTGTCCAGGACTGTAGCTACCACTGAGGACACGGAGAACCTGTCATCTAAGTTGATTCTTGTAATTTGAATATCTTGAATATCGTCTTTCTTTTGGGAAATCCACTTGTTTGCCTTCTTGCCAAGAGTTAGACGATTGATACCGATGTCGCAGATGTCCGATAAATATAAGGCTACAGCCAGCAGCCGATTAGCTTACCTCACAGAGATGACAAGATGTCAGGAAGTCACTGCTCCCGGCCAAGAAATAGTCCCACACATAAGTTCCACACTTCAGTTTTTGTACGAATTAAATAAACAAGATATAATGTGTTAATTAGTGAGCTTTACAGATGCTGGTAGTTGGATTTATTACTGTTGGACAGAGCCAGGCTTTCCCCCGTTTCCAGTTTTTATGCTAAGCTAAGCTAAGCTAACCAGCTGCTGGCTGTAGCCTTATATTTATCGGACAGATGTGAGAGTGGTATTGATCTTCTCATCTAAGTGTCTGCAAGAAATCAAATAAGCGTATTTCCCAAAATGTTGAACCTTTGACTGTTTTTAGGCAATGAAATGAAATAAAATGGGATTCAGTTCTCCACCAGAATTATAATCCTGGTAAAGTGGATGTGGCTTTGAACCAGCCTTTAAACCATCTCTTAGGGAGATAGGATTGTCAGAAAATATAATTGCACAATTTAATGAATAAAGAAAATGCAAACAAATTTGGAGAAAAAAAAATACCCTGATGATGTCATGAAGGTTATTTTAGCTTGGGGCTTGGACACATTTTATTATACTTTATTACAAACTTGGGTCATGTTGTTTAACAGATGCACCAGACAAGGAGGGTCGAATGAAAGACACTTTTGAGTTGCTAGGATTCAGTGTTTTGGAGTCTTGATCTATACTTGAGACTAAAAGTGAGAATATCTAGACCTCTGCTGCTTCAGTTTTAATGAAAGTGCCCCTTTAATGTTCACCATAACCATTATCTTTCCCTAACCTTAACCAAGGGTTTTAGTGGCCTAACCCTGACCACACCTTAACCATAGTTTATTTGCCATAACCACAATCAAACTCTCTAACTCTAACCATAACCCTGGTTGTATCCTGTTCACATGTATAGTTCTTTTGTGTTTACATATGTTTACTTTCCAAATCCTTTCTTATCTATATATAACTAATATGTATTCTCATGTGTGTGTCCCTCTACGTGTTTGTGCGTATTAAAGGTGTATATGGCGGTACTGACCCTCCCTGTGGGGGCCGGCAGAGCTCTCTGAGCCGCTCCAGCTGCTGCAGGGGTAACAGAGGCTAAGACCAGGCGAGGCTGAGGGGTGAGAGGGCTCTGGAAGTTTCGGGAAGTTTCTGAGAATTGCCTTGCCACTCCTGGTTCACTCCTGGTTCATTCCTGAGGCCCAGGGGTCAAAGAGAGCGGGAAGCGGGGGGAGGGAAGAGGGACTGCAGGGCCACGGTCACATGCTTGACCTAACCTTATTACACCCTGCACATACTTCCTCCTGCCTGCAGTATTTACAGAATTTGTATATGAGCTTGTATGTTTTGGAAGGTTTTTTGCTTACCTCTAAGTAATGTCAGGATTTGTCACAGAGAGAGAGAAAGTTAGTGAGTTTGTATCACATCCATATTTGGTGTTTTATAGACTCTCTCTTAGTTCTTTCTATTCCTTTTTTTATATCTGACTCTCTCTTCAAAATATACTTTTCACGCTCATCCACACCTTTTCTTTCCTTTTTGGTCTTCAAGTTGTCTGTCCAGTTAACATTTCACATAGACATTTTTAGAGCGTTTGCCCACATATAGCCATCCTGCAGGATGAAGGTCGCAGTTGTCCAAACTACTCCAGGGGGTCGCAGGAGTGCAGTCGACTCTCTTGGACCAGGCAGCCTCTAATATTCTGGTCTTTATGGGGCCAACCGGTGGTCTTTAGTGGGGACACATTCATTGTGGGCCTCCTGTCCTACAAAGCGCTTGTCAGTCATTGTGCTGAACTTGTGTTGTTTCTATGCAGCGCTCGGCAGCACAGCTGTCGTCAAAAGACCCAAGGCTACTCTACCCTCTCCTGAAAGAAACAAACAAACAAAGCCGTAAAACAAGAAAATGAACGACAAAAAAGGGTCACAAATAATGAGTGTACAAAAACCATCTTGTCGAATTGCACCTTGGGAGCCTGTCTTCAGGAAGAGTGAGGGGTAAGAAGCTTCTGAGCGGACCTGGGACACAATGGGACTTGGCCCCTCCTGTGTTACTGTTAGCCAGGCCCTTTGGATGAACTTGTCTCCTTTCAGCTGGCACTCTTATGCCCAGGTGTGTCCTTGTGTGTGTGCGTGTGTGTGTGTGTGTGTGTGTGTGTGTGTATCCACAGCACTGACATCTCTTTGGCCCCAAGTGCTCCATTGAAAATAAGACGGAGAGCGGAGCGAATGAAAAGAGATAAAGTGCAAAACAAGGATGAGAGGAGGAATAAAAGAAGAGTGGCTTCCTTGCTTTTCAGGGCAAGGACAATGTTCAGGCCTTTCTCCCACGCTCTGTACAACACTCTCTCTTCCCCCTGTGGTCTACTTAGTGTCCAAGACCATCAGTTTATATTTTAATTCATTGAAAGGCATTCAGTAATTTCATGTTCAGAGAGCAGCTTTCTAGTAAATATTTCAAGGAGAGAGATACACTTTAAAATGTATGTGAAGGGAGAATCAAATCAAATGCAAATGACAGATTTCTGTTGCTGAACAATGTCCTTTTCCTGCAAAATAAAAGTACCAATATAAATAATTTTTTTTGAAGGAAATACACATTTTTGCTTGCTAACTTGATAATAATTGCCTTAACCCACACGTTACAGATTTGACACTACATAACTAAATGAATATCAACATTTCCTTCGATATTTAAACTAATATTCTGTCCATACTTTCCCAATATTGCAATCATCGTGTAGATCTCTTGGGTCGGGTAGCCAGCCAGCCAGCCAAGCAGCCATCCAGACAGGCCAGTGAATGGCTTGATGCCAAGGCCAATTGAGAGGTGCTGCTGTGGTGGAGAGCCAGAGGGGAGATGGTCATCCATTATTCATCACTAAGCCAAATAATCCCCAATAGAATTGGTCTGGTCTTGTCTGGCCCAACGGTTGGGGAATGGATGGGATGGTCCAGGGGGCAAGAGGGGAGGGTTTCTGGGGCTGGGGGATGGCAGGTTTGAGGGTTTTTTTCAGGGGAGGTTTAGTAGGATTTTTTTGGGGGGCCGAAAGAGGGTAGTGAGCTCTCTGTAAGGGGTGGGAGGGGGGTTCTTTGAGGATTAGATGCAAATATGTCTTTGATAGCTTTCACAGTCTGGGAGTCCCATTCTGTTTATGGATATTCATATTAAGTCTAATCTTTGGAAACAATCCCTGGCATGGAGGAGTGAGAGGCTGCTGGGATGGGGATGGAGCACAGCAGCAGCAGGGGGTTCTGGGGGATGGAATGGACCTGAATGGGGTCTCCCTTGACCCAGATCAGGGGCAGGACCAGCAGGAGCCCTTATGGTGTGTGTGTGTGTGTGTGTGTGTGTGTGTGTGTGTGTACGTACGTGTGTGTGTGAACCACCTAGTGGACCAAGGATCAGGTGAATGCTGTGTCCCATCCGCTGAAAGCACTGAAGTGTAAATATGTAAACATAAACACACTTAAACACACAGACAAACATAAAAAATTCTTGCACAGACACACACACAACCAAACACAGACACAGACAAAGCGATGGCACTCCATCAGTGTCACGGACAAACAACTTATTCAGACACAATATAGCCTTCACCTTCTCTCCCACTCTGGTTTTTCTTTCTTTGTGACTTATCTGTGTATTTGACGTGGGTCCATGTCACTGTTTTGTCTCCACGTCTCTCCCTCCAGGCAGCTGCTCTCAGAGCGGAGATCACACTGAAGAAGAAGAAGAAGAAGAAGACCCTTCTCAAGCTGAAGTCAGCAACCAGCAGCTTTGTTTCTGCGAGCGCACACAAACCTCTGCAATAGCATCATATTCATGTAACAGGTGAGGGTTACATGCTTTGGTCAGGGGCACACTGTCAGTAGAGGAGATACTGTAGTGAAGTATATCAAAGCAGAACCATGGAGTATGGAACTGGGTAACATAACATATAGTGCCCGTGCATCACCTGGTAACCAAGCTTACCTGTCCAACATCTTCTTGACAAGTCTAATGGACGTTAAGGACGAGTAAATTCCTTCAGCTGATTTTTGACTTTCTATTTTCTCAGTCTGATTATTTCCTCTGTGATGTATATTTGACAGTCAAGTGTAGCATAGCATAACATCCTCCATGTCACCATCTACTGTTTGTTTTGCCTAACAGAAAAATTATATAATGTAGAGTTAATTTCTGCTCTTTATATATTATTATTTATCTATGCCTCTACATTTGACACCTTACTCATTACTGTAATTATTCAGAAGTCAATTCCTAACAACAAATACTTTGCACCAAGGGATAAACGATCAGTTAGGAGCTTGCTTCCACAGGAAAGCAAAGGTCTGCACTCAAACGTGCAGAATTAGCAGAACTTTAATAGTAGACGCACTCCCTGCAGATGTACAGCATATGAAGAAAGTGGAAGCAGGTAAGTAATTGGTGAGTCTTTTGACCAGCAGATTAGATTGTTTAGCTACAGTTTTGGTGGCAGTGATGCTGAAAATGAGACTAAGCAAAGGCTCTTTTCTCATACTTCAATTTCAAAAAATGTGCCATTACGTGTTTAAACAACAGCAAACAGCCCACAAACTGTCAGTTTCACCATTAAATGAAACATCAAGTTCAGCAGGTGCCAAATCAACATTCAAAATAGCTTCATAAAGTCATAAAAACAAATATGTTTTAACATTTGATGTCAGTTAGACAAAACAATCGCAGCCAAAATCTAAACTAAAGTCTGGTATTAAATATTGGCAGACTTTCTGTCTGGTAGCAATGTTGCTCAATATAACACCACAGTATTTGATTATTACATCCAAGAATAAGTAGATTTTTGAATGAATTGAACTGGAACATCCTTCCACAGTTGCGCTATTAAAATGCACCACATTGGCTTCAAGGGGCTCTAAACTGCACTGCATGCATGGGATGTGGGACTCTTTGAAATGCATTTTGGGACTTAGGGTGAAGCCAGCATTTCTTATTATGGTACAGCAAGTCATAACGCAGTTGAGTTGAGTAAAACAGAATACATAGCACTACCAGAAACATCATTCCTGCCAGTGTAAAGCGCTGGACAGCTCATGCACAGCCATGTAGTGGACCAGACATGGCAAGTCCTCCTCCTCGCAGCAGGTCAGAGAACAGAGGGTGAGGGAGGCTTTTATTCTCCTCCCCCACCACAGCTGGGCCTGTGGTCTCTCCCCCCCTCACAACCTTCCCTCCCCCATCTCCCCCTTCTTTCCCTCCTTGTCCTGTTAGGCTGTATAGTGCTCCAGGTCAGGAGGTTCATGAAGGATATAGAGGGTTTCCCCTCTCTATCGTATACTGTGTCTACAACCCTGTGTGTGTGTGTGTGAGTGTGTGCATGGGGCAGTGTCTCAGCGGCATCAGGGGAAAAGGAAGAGAGCCAGACAGCAGATCATCTCACTACACACCCAAACATGCACACACATACATGCAGACGTGTGTGTGTGTGTGCATATAGTACTTTATTCTGAATATGCTACTACTCTATTATAGTATTGAGGATAGCGGGCCGTTGCCCGGAAAGCAGAAATACACCAACTGTGCAAACATAAACACACATTTTTGCTGTAAAGTAATGCTGCAAAAGTGTAACTAAAATACCATTCGTCACAAGACAGTGGATATGACATCACTGACAGTGGCTGTGTTGTTATCTGCCGTTGCTACTATTGCACATTTCTGTTTGCTGGCCAGTGTAGCTATTTACATCGTGAGGAGACAAAACACTGGTCACAATGGACTATGTTTTCCATTTGAATGTGTTCACTTTCTTCTTTCACTAAGGTTGGGGTGGGGGGGTGGGGGTGGGGTGGGTGGATTGGGGTAATAGGGGGGTGCACTGTCTGGTGGTGGTGGAGGGGGGGAGGGCTCAGCTGATGCTGACCAGCGCACATACATTTCTCTCAGACCCCCTCACACCACGACCAAAGGTACTTTGCTGTGTGTGTATTTTATCTTTAAGTGTGTACAGTATTGGTGTATTATTGCAAATTCACATAAAAAAATCATAGGACTGTACTGTTACATGTGTGTCTATGTGTGTGACTGTGTGTGTGTGTGTGTGTGTGTGTGGAATGGAGGGGTTTGGGGATCCTGGGACCCCCTTTCCCAGACATGCACTGACCTTTCCAACCAGACAGGGATAAAGGGACAAGGAGGGAGGGCTGAGGGCATGAGGGCACTGGAGTGTGTGTGTGTGTGTGTGTGTGTGTGTGTGTGTGTTAGTTGATATTGTGGACCTCTGAACCAGCCATTTCTCCCCGTCCTGCTGAGTTTGGCCTGGTGCAACCAACCCCCACCCGCAAACACACACCACCCCTACAAACTTCCCCCTCTCTCCCCCTCTTTCTCTCTCTCTCCTCATCCTTCTCTCCTCTTGTCTTTTGTTGGACCAAGTCATTGTGCTATCCCCGCAGCGCCCTGTATGCAAAAAAGGTGGTGCTCTGAGGGCTCGCCAGCTCCGGGCCCTTGCAAATCAATTTGTCTGTGGAAGGGGTGAGGGCAAGGAGGTGGGATGGGGGATTGTGGAGGACGACTCGGAGAAAAGCCTGAGGTATGCAACTCTCCCTCCCGAAAACAATGTCATAGTCTCTACTGCTTTGCACTATTTGTTACAAATGAGGAGGCTTTCCATAAGGCCAAATACCACAGAGAGCTGTGATTTTGTGTTATCATAGTTTGAGCATCACCAAAGTCAAAATAATAACTAGTATGAATTTTGTGCAAGACTTTTTTTTATTCTAGAAAGATGTTTTGCAGAGCTCACTGCGTTTTGTCATCATTGTTTCCTTTAATCCCATTTTCTGTATCTTTTTCGACTTTAGACATCAGGAAAAAAACATGAATATTGACGTTTTGACGTTTTTGTTATTTGGATGTTCGTTTACTGACATGTCTTATTTTACCGCTGTCAGTCAGGAACAAAAAAGAGAGGTAAATCCAGACTGACCCTGCCGCTCTGAGTGGAGGATCAGACATTGATTGTGGTTGTCCCTCTCTCCTTCTCTCCCCCTGGATGCAGACAGGACTCTCCCCAAAGCACGCAGGCTTGAGAGGGTCTTTGCTTGACTGGAACAACGATGATCAATACCTGTCACTTCTGTCTCGTCTGGCCAGAGCCCTGCTCCCCTGCCCCCCCCGACACACAGTGAGAGGGTTTGATGATGCACACACACACACACACACACACACACACACACCTAAACACACACGCAGACATAGACAAGCACAGATATGCTCATGCGTATATGCATACATGCAAATAGTTCAATATAAATAGGTGTCCCACATGCATGCAAACATGCACAGGAAGATATATGTGCATATATACAGAACATCTAGTCAGATGGACGAACACACACATGAACAAACACACACACACACACACACACACACACAGGCTGTGACAGCGAGGTCAGACAGGGCATTCAGACCCAGACACCAGTCTCTTCTCTGGGGTCAGACCACAAGGCCAAGGTCTACTCCCTAACCCCAGTGGCCCTTCAGACACACACACACACACACACTGACCAGCCAAGACAACAGAGAGGGGGAGACAGAGGAGGGGTGATAGGGAGTGAAAGAAGGCGATGATGGGGGATGGTTCAAGGAAAAAGGAATGGGTTTGAATGCAAGCATTGATGGTAAGATGGGAGTTAATATTTAAGTATGCAAATGTGTATTAACTTGGCAGATTAGTTAATAAAGAGCAACTTTTCTATCATTTTAGTGCAGGGAGAAAAAGAAGTTCCTCAACCTCGAACTATTGTTATTCAGTAAATGTGAATTAATCCATATAATCCAGCTATTTTCTTTATCAGCCTGACAGTGTGAAAGGGTGAAAATAAAGAGAAAATGTATTGTGCTGGCTGTTATAGAAGAGAAGGGAGGGTAGGAAGTCATAAGTAAAGCCTGCTTCCTTTCCGCAACTTGCTCATTCATTTGCTTGAGGTCTACTTCTTCTCGGCTCGATTTTTCTTATTTTCAACTCTCTCTCTCTCTCTCTCTTCCTCCTCCTTCTGTCCTCCCTGTCTTCTTACTCAAGAGACCCTTGCTCTGCCCAGCCAGAAAGATAAGGAAGTGGAGGGGCCAAGTTTACCACTGCAGATAAGCTGTAATTGCAGGGTAATAAAAAGATTGGGGAAAAAAAGAGAAAGAAAACAGAGGAAGAGAGAAAGAAAGAATGGACACAAAGGGGTGAATTGAGCAGCCAGAGAAATGTTTGATGTAAGCAGTGACACTCTGGTTCACTGACAGTTATCAGCGAGGGCAACCTTTTGCTCATTACAGTCATCTACGTGCAGCAGTGGACCAGTGGCTGCACTCAAACAATAACCGCCAGCCTTGACCCCTCTGATAAACAGCAACTGCAGACTAACTAGCTGGACAATCACTCCTCTGTTCTGCGACATCGCTCAGGCAGTGCTCCTGTAAAAGCTGGCTATTAACATGGACATTGTGTGCACACATAAAACCAGCTGTTCCAGTTTTGTACATTTTTGTTGGTGTCATAAAACTAGTCATTTAAATGGCTGTTTGCTGTCATTCAGCAGAGTGGACAAACACATTTACCATATTCCATCCGGCTGTGCACCGTAACTATACCACCAGTAAACCTGCCTGTTTCTATAGCTAACAGTAGTGTACTTGAACGTAACTGAGATCTTTGACTTTGAGTTCAATTCTGCTCCACGTACAGCTCTACACTTTAGCTGTTTTTCATGAAACAATTTGTTCATAATTTAGGTTTGTAACAAACATCAACAGACCATGCTTCTTTATAGTCTACGTAAGGAACAATTTATGCTAAGTATACTGAATACTACACTGTAACCTGTTTTGACAAATAAAAAATGAATTAGTCATACAAAATAAAGATTTTAGATTCACCAATACAGGGATGTCCATGCAAAATGTCCCAGTTAAAGATCTCTGTTCCAAAAGCTGGATCATCTCATATTTATGTCTGACGTTTGGAGGTTTCCATTCCATATCATCAATGATAGCCTAACAGAGAAGTATTTTACAATTTGATATTTGCATTATATTAAGTTAAATAGTTATGTTCAGGAACAGGTCCATGCCTCAACCACACCTCTAATACCCTGTCAAGCCTACTTACACCTGGTCAACCCATCCTGTCCAGTTTGTCTGTTTTCTCAACCCACCCTCCCTTTCCTTCCCTCTGCCCATCCCTATTCGCATCCATCGACCCTCTCTTCCCTTCGTTCATTCCCTCTTATTCGATCCTGTGTATGCCTCTCCCATCTCTCCTTTTCCAGGTACTGTCTGGTGCCCGTAATCGGCTCAGGTGACTCTACACCAGAGACTGATCCCCCACACTGAGTCTCCTCCTCCCTGCCTCCAACACATCCATCCCAGACCAGCCTAAACAGACAACTTCCTCCAACACATTCATCCCCTTCCTCACATCCATTCACCCATCCTCCTATTTCATTTAACCTTTAAAATCGCACTGTTGTGGATTGGTCCTTGCTAGTGAAATGCAGTACTGTGTTTTAGATTTTTTTCTGACACAGGCACAAATGGAATTTATTTACTTTTGTTGCTGACTTCTATTGCGTTGGAGTTTGAATAATTCTTTTTTTTAAATACAGTTTTTGTGGGGAACATTTGCAGTGATGATATTTCGACTGTTTATACTAATAGCTCCATGTGACTGCAGTCAAAAAATTCAAAGTTTTAAAGTTTAAGGCGTACTAACTTCTTTTCAATGGACTGCTTCTTTCAGGAGTTTAAAAATGGTATGTACAGAATCATTGTCACCTTTTACCCCAAACTCTGAAATGTCTTCAGTACTAAGAAGTTTGTTCCATCCACTTTCAGAAATCCATTAACAAAGATTCCCTACGAATTGTATAATTATTGTCAAAAAAGTGTTCAGTGTACATGCTGTACAAAAAAAAAAGAAGTGCATTGAATAGTTTGTTTCTAAGAGATTTGAAGTTTTCACATCAAGTGTTAAAGTTTCAAAGCCAAGCTGAACTGCATTGGTGATGTGAATACTTTTCATGCTGATGAATAGAACAAGTTCATGTTTGATTAAAAAGAGAAATAAAAAATGAATAGTTCCACATATTTTATTATGATGTCTATTCATTTTGGAGGTTACACTGGTGAAAGGAGACGGCAATTTGTAGTGTGTGACAGGCAGGTTTACCGTTGGTGTGCTGTGTGACCACCAGCCCTTACTTCCTTCCTCTCTGCTGGCCTGGGGAAGAGTGTGTGTCCTGTTGCTCTGTACCTCTAGGGCTTGTGCATGCATGTGTGTGTGTGTGTGTATACATGTGTATACGTGCGTGTTTTTGGTCACACTCCACCACTCACGGGAGGTCAGGTGAGATTAGGTCTGGTTCCTGATTCCTGGAAGAGTGGACAGCTGCGGCATCTCACACAAATGCCATGACATAAGACACACACACACACACACACACACACACACACACACACACACACACACACACACACACACACACACACACACACACAGACTATTAAACACACAAACAGAGCTCAAACACATACTCATGATCTTTTTTATTCAGGCTGTTTCTCCTTCTCTTTTGTAAAGCTTTTGTAAAAATTGTCAAGTATCAAATTCTTAATCTTCTTTACTTATTCTTTGATCAGATAGTTCCAAATTTAAATTTTTTTAATTTAAATTTTTTTTTTAAATAATTTGCCAACTTTAGACAATTTTATTTGACTGCTTTAAAAGAACTTTGGTTTGTTTTATTAAATAAAAAAATGGATTTTGCAGAGAAAACATGTTTGGATTTCTAAAAGTACAGCATCAAATAAAGTCTCATATTGGCACTTCAATCAAAGAATACTTAGCCCTACTTGTAAGGTACTTACAACTAATGTGTATGTGCTGACTGGCAGTGGCAGCAGTATGGAACATCTTATATTCCAGTGTCTGACCACCTTTTTTAATCTAATCATGTGTTATCTGCGCACCTCGCTCTCCTGTACACAGACTTATCTGAGGAGCCATTATAGCAGCTCCTCCATATACTCCTATCTTCGCTGACAGTGATAAGATACCTGGAAGGGAGGTAGACCAGAGAAGGGTCGCAGCAGGGTCTCTCTCACCCTCAGACACACACACACACACACACACACAAACACACACACACACACACAAGGCCATAAACAGGTTGTCTGCATAGTATCAGAGACGTGGCTTTGCCGTGATGCACTGGAGGAGCCGCAGTCTCCTGCTCTCTTAGCTCTGTGTAAATACACTGCTCATTGTTTATATAGGGCGGTGTGGCTTCAGGTTCCAGGGACCATCACTCTGGGTCTGGGTCAGATCGCCAGAAACACACACACACACACACACACACACACACACACACACACACACGACTTGTAGAAGTATGGGCGCACATGTGGCTACACACACACACACACACACACACACACACACACACATATTTATCCTAATGCAAACCAGACTCCCTCTCTCCCTCTTTTCTTAGAGAGAGAGGGAGAGGGAGCGGTAGTAGGGAGACCGCACAGCGTTGGATCCCGGCCAAATGGACCAGCGGAGCTTGTTTGGAAAGCTTTCAGTCAGAAAGCCACTTTTTGGCAGGGGCCCTGTGAGTGCTGCTGAGCCCTCTGAAGCGGGCTGGAGCTGCTAAAATAAATAATGGTTAGGGCCGAGGGGGTAAGAGTGGCGTTGGAGGGTGGGGGGTAGAGGGGTAGCAAGAGGAAAAAGGAGGGGTGGGGGGGTGAAGGAAGGAGGGAGAGATGAGGGAGGGGGGAGGTTTTAGAGACCGCTCCTGTAATTATATCTGTCAGTCGACACCAAGGCACTTGGACCGCCAACGCTCACGTTTCCCCTCGCTCTCTTGCTGTCACCAGATAGAGAGAGAAATGGAGAGAGAGGGGGGAGAGGAAGAGAGAGAGCGTATGTACGTTTGTGTGTCTGAATTTGTCCGACTGCATACACATTTTTATGTGTGCATCAGCATGTGTCTATGAACAGTCCTGCTAGCTCCCTAGGTGGTGTGTGTGTGTGTGTGTGTTGGTGGGCCTGCAGGGAAACAAACCTGGTCATTCTGGGAGAGGGAGATAAGGAGGTGTTTCACATGAGAGTATGTTGGTCTTTCAGCAGGGAGCAAAGTAGTGGCCCCTCTGTACACTGGCTCACAACAAAATAGCCCAGAACAGCTTTTCACACATTAGCTGAGCGGGGCAAGTGCACTAAGTATGTGGAAATGCACTAAAATGGATTTACTATTGTTTATTTTACATGTTACAATCACAGGTAATTAATCTGTTGATTCGGTTACGTATTATATGCTGCATCCCCGGTGTGTGGTGTCTAATCTGATCTATCAAGTTAGCTAATTTTTTATCTGTGAAGACCCATTCGGTGTTTCTGTTAAAGGATAATTTATTAGGTCTTGTTTTTGTAGTTTTGGGCATCATTTCTACTCACCAAAGCAAGTGTTGCAATCTGGAAACAGGGCAACATCAACAACAAAGTGTGACGGGGCAAGAAATCTGCCCTGATGACGGGAAAAACGAATTTGTTTCTTTTGGAGTCCTTTCAGCGAGATATGGCTATTTTGACCATCATATTAGGTTAAGCCATGATTTCTTCCCAGGAGAAACACATTGCTACATTAGAAAGGTTTAGAAGTGCATGAATTAAAAGGACATACGTTTATAAAGGTTAACTGTTTAGCCAGATTTTCTAAACCACTTTGTTTCAAACCTGTATCATCGTCTGACTGATCATGTCTTTTAACCAATCTGGCATCTTTTTAGCAATGTTGCCACATTCACAGATCTCCACAATCTACTTTGTGAGTACAATGCTACCATAACTGGAATGAATGATGACCAAAACTGCCAAAATAAGACCAAAGTTGTAATAAACCGGAATGATCCTTTAAGGCCACAGTTAATTAATAGGCCTTTTTCACAGCAGACATTTTGACTTGTCATAGTAGGAACAGCACAGGTGTCATTAACGATGACGATGGCCTGTTGTTTTCAAGTGTCCCAGTGAGCCATGACAGTGTGACAGTGAACCAGCGTGCACAATACCAGGACCCTCAAACTGAAGCAGCTAAATGGAATTCAGCCATCATTCATTTTATGATTTACACCTGAGCTTTCCTGCTGTGACATGTCACAATGTCTTCAGAGAGAAAGGCCTACAGTATCTGTTGCTTCTGTGGCTTACACTGTATGTTTAGTGTGTGTGGGGTTCTGTCTAATCTGATTCATCCAGTTAGTTTATTTAACTAAACTGACTCATTGTTACTGTTAACACCTACTGTATCTGACCTCTATAAAACATAGAATAATGGTAATAAAGGTGTGCATGCATTGATTCACTCTGACAATTACATCAACCTACATATGAGTACAAGCACACAGCATCCCCTTTCTCTCTCTCTCTCTCTCTCTCTGTCTAATTCTTTCTCTTTCTTCTTCTGCTTTGTAGTGATCTGCCTCGCTCTCTGATCTCAGCCAGGATCAGGTCCAAGGATCTCACCCCAGAGACACAATTACCACACCAGGCTAAATGTGCCGCCCACAAGCTACAGTACCCATCAATGGCCCTCCATGCTCTCTCCAACCCTCTTTTGCTCTGATGCTTTCGGTCTTTCTCTCTCTCCATTATTAGTATATTTCATTCACACACTCTGCCTCCTTGTTCTTCTTCCATTCCGTACTCCACTCTTTCTCTCTCGCACGCTCTTTTTCTCCGTCATGATCCTACAAATGGTGTGAGATGAATAAGTCTCATTTTTTAAGACGGGATAAAGACGATGAAATGGATGCTTTCGATGACTCATTGTCAGTGAAGCACTACATATTGTATCTTGAAGTGACATACTGTATGTCCATTAAGCATTACTGTCACCCAATACCAACCTGGATATTAAAAAAAAAAATAAAAAATTGCACGCACACTGTGGACAACTGAAATCCCAGTCAGATAGAGCAGCAGACAGTCGGCCGTGGTGGTCCGAACCAGCAAGGAGTGTGTGAGAGGTGTTGATTTAGCTGTAGGAAGGAGGATTAAATGGCTCATTGGTGGGGCTAGGAGGGGAGAAGGTGTGAAGCGATCAGCCCTCCCTCTCTCCTGGTTTCTCTTTCTCTCACTCCCTCTCTCTCCCTCCCTCAGCCAGGAGAAAAGGCCATTGGGGCTGAACAAACAAATCACATGGCCATCAAACACTACTCACCACCGCTGCACTGGGACTTCATTCAGACAGCATTTTACTGGTCTCCGCAGTGTGCTCATACCCACATCCAAAGACGCACACACAGTCTGAAAACACACACACATGCACGCAAACATACACACTGCTGAGTCTCCCCATCAACATGACAGTGGTTTTACAAGTCCCCACAGTGTGAGGTCTCTTATTCCCCGAGTAGCAGTAGAACAACATCAGCAGTACGAGCAGAGGGAAAAGAGGAAAGAGGGACAATTCAACTATTGAACTGCTGTTGCTCCGCGTTGCAGGGAGAGTTGTCAATAAAGCTCGTAAAAAAGGTTGTGAAAGTTGTAACTGTTTTGTAATGGGAAGTTGGTGTCAACTCCCTTTAAAGTTATGGCCCATTTAAAGAGAAGTGTGCTTAAATGTGACGAGGATGCACCTTGCAGGACATTTAAGATTGATGGGGAAAACTGAAAAGGGTCGTTACGTTTGGAGCTTCAGTTGTGTGTGTGTGCACGTGCATGCGTGTGCGGTTTGGGAGGGGGTGTGTGGTACGACAACCTGCCTGTAACAGAAACCTTAGGCTGGCATTTTCTTTTTAAAAACGAAACTTTCACTTTCATGTTCTCTCCCTCGCCCCTTGGTTAGCCACTAAATGTCACTCTCCCCTATTTAAAACAAACAAAGCCAGTTGAGTCTAGCATTAGCTTCTATTTGAAATGGCTCCGAGCCCTCAGAGGGAGCCCCTACAATCCTTTAAAAAGTGTATCGTACACAAAACACGCACCAACACCCCATTAGTTTTAAAAATCAGATGGAAAATATCAGAGAAAATCTCTGACTTGACTGGATAATCACAGCCGTTGGATATTAAAGGACTACCATGGTATTATGGAGGGATGTGGGAGAGGCTGAGGGAGACACAAGTAGTGGTAGAGAGAGGTAGAGAGACAGAGGGAGAGAGAGACAGATAGCAAAGGGCATAGACTTTGGTTTTGAGCTATGCTAAATACCAGCTACCTCCAAACCACACATGACATGGAGCTATCGCCAAAGATAAGTCTTCAGTGTCATAACTGTCATAGCTTACAGTAAATGAGCTCTGTTGCCAGTAGTTTATGAAAACATATCTCAGTAACTACTGTGTTTCATCAGCTGTTTTCAAATTATTGGGAGGTCTCCAACAGCTCAATACATTAACATTAAAAAGCTGTAATTTCTCTTAAATTTGTGAGATTTTTCTTTTGGTTCCCATCCATGTGATCTTTCCTGGTTGTGACTGAACGTTCAATATCCTGCAGATGTTATTGTTTGTTTTTTTAATACTGGCACAACAAAAGCTGCCAAAACTGAATGTTCAGCTGCTGAACCTTCTGTCCCAGCTAACTGGACATGAGCAACAAATAAAAAAATAACCAGCTGAGAAAAACCTGGAAACCTGGAAGTGATTTAGGTTTTCAGCTCATGTAAGAAATAATTTTGTATTTATTTATTTTATTTTAATAAGATATTTGCCACCTATTGATGCTGAAAGCAAAAAATAGAATGTATTAAAGGGACACCGATTTTACACATTAAGATCACTTTACTCATCATGGTTAGTGCTACTTAGCCTGTGAGAACAGTTGTATAATATCTTCTGCTGATCTGGAGCAGCTTGTCAAGTCTGAGAAAATAACCCTGATGATGTCATAGTGATGTCATCAGGGCTATCTCAGAGACTTCAGAAAGCCGTTACAAACTGAGATGTGGAGTTCGAAAGACATGGGTATTTACCAGCATCTCAGCCTCTGCTGCTTTGGTTTTGACCATTCTTTTTTTTGTTCTGTGTCTCACAAAGGCCCACAATTTTATGTGCAAAACTGGCGTTTCCCCAAAATGTTTGGCATTTAAATATCATTAAATGGAATACATTGTGTAGTCTTGATGTGATACACCCTGCATTTCAAATTCCACCTTAACAGTTTACACAGTTTATCCAATGTTTTTTATACTACTGATTTTGTTTTTACGCTATTATATCTTCTATAGGCTTCCTTCCTCACAAATTAAAAACACAAAAAGCGAAATAGGAACATAGAGATAATGAGTAAATTACTCTATGTTCAGCTAATGTACTAAATATCAGGAGCCGAACTCATATTCTGGTGAGAAGGAGATCTACCTGAACGCTACAAAAATGAATTGTGCACCACTGTTCTCTCAGGGTTCAAGGTGTTTGTCAAATCTTTGTCTCTATCGGGACGCAGCCTGACATCTGTAATGCATTTTGCTGTTCTTTTTGCATGATTAAGCAAACTTGGCATGCAGGTGCGACCCAGCGGACTGCACCAGTACAACAATATTCCCAGAACAAATTAAAGTAGCTGTCATATGGATCACTCTCTCTCTCTCTTTCTCTCTCTCTCTCTCTCACACACACACACACAAAATCAAAACCAACCCAAAAACAAACTAATAACACAGCCAATCTCAAGTCACAGGAGAACGGAAGAAAACAAACAAAACAGAGATTCATGAAACAACAAATCTCTCAAACTTGAATGGATGGGTCTTGAGAGAGCCTTAGTTTCACTGTATAATGTCTGCCGTATGCTCTGATGTTGGAACATCAGCACCATGGGCCCACTCACTACAGTAACGGCTAAAGTGAGGCTGTGCAGCAAATCCTTAAGCCCAAATCCACTGCGTCCTGCTCTAAGAGTAATGATGAAGGGGCCTCAAGTGACATCACTAATGCGCTAACTAGTTTCAGTCCTCCGCAGTCTCATCACTTATTCAGATGGACCCAGAGAGAGAAAGAGACAGATATAGAGAGAGGGAGAGGCGACAAGCACTTCACACTCTCAATTACGCAGTGGAGCTCATCACTTGGCAATCTGTCCCGATCGCTTTAATTGGCTTGTAATATTGCCTCTGATCTTGTCGCCCAATTAACAGGCCTGTCTGGCAGTAGGACTGGGAAGCCGGCGAGCATGTGATGCCTCCCGATCTGTGCCATATGGAACAGAACCACTGATTGGCCACTGATGAGGCACCGCTTTGCCCCTCTCACACCAAGCCACTGCATGACAAGGGTGGGTGTATGTCCCTGCATGTGTGTGTGTGTGTGATGGGGCATATTATGGCAGTAATTTTACATGAATGAGGATGATTCAGTTTTGCAGTTTTGGGATGAGAAGACTTGCCAGAATCATTATGAGTAAGTTGATCTAAAGGCACAATTTATAATTATCAACTGTGTACAATCAGAGAGAGAATATAGAGTCCACCTTTCGTCAAACTGTTGACAGGTCCCAATCAGAACGTGCAACGTCACAAGCCCGGCCCCCCAAGCCCCGCCCCGTCCAATCAAATCGCGCCATTGACTACCGGAAGTCCCGCCCCGTCCATAATCCCCGCGCTTTTTCAAAGTTTGACAGCAAAACAGCCTAATTCAACAGACTAAAGTGAAACGTGTTTCCTATGAGAGCATGCGGTCTTGTAAATTCCTCACAACACTCACAAAGACTGCAACATGGTACTTTTAAGAGGAGGTCATTTTTTACTGCAAGTAAGTTTCCTGAGGTTAGTTAAGACTGGGTTGGGAAAAGAAGCATCTTTGTGTTTTGTTTTGTTTTTTCTTCCAACAGAAGCTGTTATCACATGCATTCACACACTGACCATAGCACAACGACAGAGGAAGTATGTCACATCAAAAGTTATCGCATGCAAACAAACAACGGTAGACTAGGTGTCAAAACATGCAACAAGTTCGTTTGTTTCTTATGAGAGCAAGATGATATAAAAACACGGCCCTGAAAACCCTTCACAACACTCGCTCAAGACGGAGGACTGAAGATGCAAGATGGTCCGCGGTAATATTATTTATCCAAGAAACGCATCCCTGTTTCCTAGTAAATGAAGCCTTTTTATTTTATTATTGAATCTGTTTAATTTGTTTTTCAGCAACGCCGTACATTTTAAAAAACAATTTCTTTCTTTTAACAGTTACCTCAGACGAGCAGGAAGATTTAGGCTTCACACAGACAGATTTTGGTAAGTAGGCTACTGTTCCGGTTCCGTCCTGGAAACCCTCCCGATTTTCACGGTGATCCAGAAGCCGCCCAAAAGGAGAATGACGGAGATAAAAGTGTGGAGGGTCCGAGCTCCGTCGGAGAGTTAAAATATCCAACAGTCGTCGATGCAAGTCCATCTCTGAGCAAGCTGAAGAGAAAGAAGGCCCCTCCACCTGCTGCGCCCGGGGACACATCGAGGGGCAACATCCGGATGTTAGGCCGGGGAAAGCAGCCTGCTCAGGGGGTATCGAAGAGAAAGAAGCCCGTTCCTCCACCTCCGGCCGAGGGAGTGGGTTTGGACCAGGCACTGGACGATTTCCAAACGGAACGCCCGGCGAGGAAGCCACCTCAGGGCAAGTCAAAGAGAAAGAAGCCGTCTCTTCCCCCACCTCCGTCTGCGGGAGCGGGTTTGGACCAGGCAGTGGACGATTTCCAGACGGAAGACCAGGGAAAGCAGCCTGCTCAGGGGGTATCGAAGAGAAAAAAGCCATCTCTTCCTCCACCTCCGTCTGCGGGAGCGGGATGGAAGGCCCGGCGATGGGAATCCGGTAAGTCGCTAAAACGTTTTAAACCAGATAATAACCCAATGTTGTCAGCCCGCCTGTAGGATTGAAATTAAACTCGACTTCCTGTTGTCTGAGTCAAAGAGGGGAGGGTGAGAAGAGCGTAGTTCCGGTGATGTGTATCATACAAGTTAAGGAGGGGGTGGCTGCAGCAGCGCCCCCTAACACCGGAGGTCTAATGCATCTAGTGCAAGAGGGTGATGCAGAGGTTGGTAACAGCATATGCTATAGGATATTTATTTTATTGCTTTGTATCATATTCAAAAGGGATTACTTAAATGAAGTAACATTTGTAAATACTCTGGATGAAGCGTCTGTTTTATTTTTGATTTATATGTCTAAAGTTTCAACAACACAATTTTAAACATTGTCTTATCTTCACACACACACACACACACACACACACACAGAAGTTTAACTCAATATTCTCTCTCACTACAGATCCACGTCAGAGGAAAGACCGGGCATTGCATCTCGGCTTACAAGCTCACCCTCAGCATCGGAAAAGCGAAAGAAACCCCTCCTACAATACACAGAGACTGGTTCTCATCAGAGAAATTATTGGCGTAGGACAGACGCTCTCGTCCTCTTTTTTAGCCCTATGTGAGAAAATACTGTAAAGTCTTGTTGTGAAGTTGTTGGAAAGTAAAGTGCGACATTTTTGTTGGTGTTGTTGTTGGTGTTGTTGTTGTAAAAGTAAGGCGTGACATTTTAACATGGATAAAGACATAGATTTATGTGTTTTTTTCGATCTTGTAGAACAATTGAACCAAATTCCGCCGCAATTCCCGGCAGAATTGGTCGGTAAACCCCGACGGAGTAGACGCTGATCCTTTTTCAGAAATCATTCGAGAGCATAACATTGAAAACTATTTTCAACCTTTAGAAGATGCTCTCCGGCTCTATGAACAAACCTTACCTCCTACTCTCTCACAGCAAAATGATTCTTTCAAAATGGTTTTGTCAACACCAACCCCTAATTTAGACAAGTCTGTTCCCCCGCAACAACATGGAGGGAATCCGGGTCAGGAAACTGAACTGACCGCGGGTCCCTCCTCAGCAGTGAATGAAAATGAGCGGGTAGATCCGTCCAGAACGGTATCTCGGGCCCGCTTTAACAATCTTGAAATTAGACGAATGTTAAATTTTCCTCCTCCTCAAAGTGTACCCAATTACGCTTCATTTTATTCACATGTGATGGACACCCTTCAGGATCTGGCCAATAGAGCAACGTCAGAGGTCAGACGCAATGATGTGATACAGTTGGAGTTGATTGGTGAAAATGTGCGAAATCACATTTCCCTCACCGTTAACGATGAGGATGACGAAAACGACAAAAACGTTACACGACGGACCACGTCGCTATAACAGTAAAGCTGATAGAACCCCGACTTTATATCCGCCGGATAGGGAGACAGTCTCTCGTCGAACTTAATCCATTCTCCCGGTTTGAATCCCAGCATGTATGCCACGGGTGGAAAAAAGCGTAGATGGTATTGACCTCCCACTTGACATTCAAATCTTTTTTGAACCAAACTATAATTTAACTGAATATCGGTTCCAATTTTTTTAAGAAAAGCCTCCACCTCTTTCCCGAGCTGGGGCAGGTCCGTGTAATAACCTCCCCTAAACCTTTGGCGGCTGACCTCGGACTCTTGATTCTCGGGGTTAGGTTTTCTCTTCCATTCAAAGTAGGCATCGTCTTGAGGAACGTTAAACCAGGTGTGGGGGTATGAAATCTCTGTCAAGGCTACCAGCCACGGGGCCCTCTAAATTAATATGTTGCGCTAAATCCACCCTAAAACTAGAACTTGTATTGTTTTTAAATACATCGAAGCTGGCGTTGGAGGGTAGCGTCACATAAAACCCCTCGCCTGACATTTGATCCATGATAATGGATAATGAAAACAAATGAGAAAAGAAAGTAGGTTTTATACATTTTTCAGTTGAGAGGCCTTGACCCAGCTGTTGAATTTTTCGGGCCAGTTTTTCCAGCGTACTAAAACCTGTTTTTCACCCCCGACGGTACGTTGTCTCAGAATTTTCTCCACCTGATACAGCTTGTCTTTAGCCAATTTTACTTTTTGCAGTTCTGCCTCGTAAAATGATCCCTCGATAGGTTCTCCGTCATAATATTTGAGTTTGTATACGGGGGGAAACCGGGGAATGCAGTCGCATATTGTAAACACTTCATCCATAAAACTCTGTTCATATTTTTTATCAAACACTCCTCTCAACTTGGATATTCTGACGAGATCTCCCTTCTCGAAATTCATCTTTAATTTGTCCTTGTGACGGATGGGGAAAGTACCGTACAGGTTTTGAAACACTCGAAAGGCGTTCTCTGATGTGACCTGCATAGGCGTCATTTTTATACTTTTGTGATAGCTGTGGTTGTAGCTTTTCACCATGTCTTGTAAGACGTCGAGGTATCGTCGGGTGTTTTTAGCCGTAAAATATCTCCACATTCTAGTTTTTAGAGATTAAATCTTTCAATCACAGAAGCCTTTAGATCGCTGGCTGTGGCAAGATGTACGATACCGTGTTTCTTCATCAAAGCCTCAAAACTCTTGTTAAAAAACTCTTTACCAGCGTCCGTTTGCAGCTTTTCCAGCGTCTGACTGTCTTTTAAGACGGACTCAAAGGCCCTAACCACCTCTGCGGCGTTTTTTTTCTTCAAGACACGTACGTAAGCCTTTTTTGAAAATACGTCTATGACCGTTAATAAATAATTAAACCCGTCGTTATGTTCTGCCAAGGCTTGCATGTCACAAAGGTCGGCTTGAAATTGATTTAAAGGCCTAGGGATTTTCTGGTAAAATGTGTTCTGGCAGGTTTATGCAGAGTATAGGCGTCCTGCTCCGATAAAAAATCTTTGACGTTTTTAAGTTTGACTTTCTTGCCTGTTTCATCTCGCACAGCTGTGTGGAGACGTTCTACGCCTCCGAAGCTGCCTGGATGTGTGGGGTTGTAATACACTTTTTTCATGAAACGTTTCTCCGCCATCCTGTTTGTCGTCTTGCCTTCAGCAGTATCTGAGGTTTTACTGAAAAACACTGACGCAAGGGTGCTTCTTTATTCTGTTCTTTATTAATCCATCGTTTACAAATTCTAAAAAAACAATACATTGTAAAGGGTATGCATTTATTTATTTTTTTTATTACCAACCACAAGCGTAACACAAGATAGCATATGTTTTGAGTACAAGAGTAATATAGTATAGACTAACATTTTAACATCGTTAAGGCTTGGTCTAATATGGAGCGATCTAGAGCATTGTGAATAGCATAGTGTATTTTTTTCAATTCAATCGCGATATTCACAGACACATTGTTTTGCAGGTAAAAACACACCACGTCAACAAACAAGGCATACAGGGTGAACAAATGGGAAACTTTTATATCGGCCGTATCTTTACTCCATTCTGTCACAATTTTTCCAAAGGTGTCTGACAAACAAGATTCACTTATACAGAGGGTGCGCTGTACAATCATTTCCCACGATGAAGCATGGGCTCGTACTTTAACAAAAATGTTTTCCAGTCGTTCGATTTCTGCGTCTCTGACAAAACCGTCCATCTTGTTGCGCATTAAAACTCTGTTTTTAATGGTCCATTCCAAAAGATCTATTAACTGACAAACAACATCACAATTCTCCACACAGCTAACAAATTTTATCCAGTAATTACCCATTTTATTGATCTTTGTCCCAACAGTCCTTCATCACTCGAAGCTGGCCTATTTTCACCACATCCTCACGGATCAGGTTTTCATACATATCGTGGATTGCGTCGTAGATTTTCTTTGTAGATTTCAGTTCGTGTAAAAGTGTCTCTGCGACTGTTTTGACTCTAACCTCGTCCGCTTGGATGTTGCGCATGCGCAGCAGACGTTGAATGGTAGGAATGAATTGGGGGGGTCCAGAGTCTTTGCATCAGCCGGTAAAAGTGGATCGAGTAAAAATCATCCTCCAGTACTTCCAAACACCCGTGTTGTCACTGGCTGGGGTGGTTGGTCAGACAGCTGTGGCAGGTGTCTTTCCGGTAGTTGCCCAGAGTAATGTTGAGCAGATGGAGCACGGTGGTTTTTACAGCGTTGATGAACATGGAAGACACCCATCCATCGACTTCGTCTTCCTCGGGGCTCACTGCTCTCGGAGGAGATGAGGGAGAGAGAGGAGACATCGGCCGGGATGTGGGAGAGTCGGGCGTCTGGGACTCCTCAAATCCGCCGTCCATAACGTCTGAGTCGGGGGAACCGCTGGGGGAACCGTTGGGCAAGTCACACTCATCTGGAGAGGGTGGATTCAGAGAAGGCTCTGTAGGAGGCTTCTTCACCATCCTCATACGAACGGGCTTGGGGCAATCATAAGTCAGCCCATCATCGTCGGAAGAGTCAAGCGACGGACGGGTTCTCGCTCCCAAAAGGTTGTTAGACTGGTCTGGTGCAGGTTCCATCCGGTGCTCTCCATCTTTTTCTCCTGTTGCTCGATGTCTGATTGTGTCAGGTTGTTTCTGTCGGTCGAGGTTTGACTGTGTCCCCAACGGGTACTCCTTATATTGCGTAGTTAGGGCTGTGAAGGTGTGGTTAAGGTTGTAGAGGTGTGGTGGAGGCGTGGTCTAAGAGATCATAGCTTTCTTTGTGACTAGAGCGTCCCTCCAGTTGCGACAGCTGCGAAAGAGAGAGGTGAATCTTTCAGCTTCTTCCATCTTTTCAGACCAAGCAGCGACCGGCAGGTCTAACAATGTCGGAAATACCCCACAATCAGAATGAAAACACTCCAAGACGAAATGCTCTACAGCTTCCTTTTCCCCGGACCTGCGGAGGCTGATGCGGAAGAACCATCGACCAGAGGGTGAAGTTTTCGTCTGCCATACAGCGCAGGTAACAATTTTTCTCTGAGCTTCCTCATCCTCCATATCGAAAGATTCCAATCTTACTCGTTTAACAGGTGTAGCGACGGTTTGCTCTTCATCCGTCGTCTCCTTACTCCCCTGGAGAGGATGCATCACCAGTTTCAGCACTCCCCAGTCGTTGGAAGTCAGCGTTGCTATGGCGGTCACAGGCCCCAACGTTTCACCTTCATCCAGCTGATAAAAACAAAGATCACCAGTTTCGTACTTGAACACATAGCCCCAGACCCCGCGTAGACCGTAGGGTTCTAAAGACCATTCTTCTTGCAGAGACTCGGACGGAGGCACCTGAGTTCTACTCAAATACACGATGCGTTTCTTCGGAGCGTCTCGCTAATGAGCGCCATAGCAGGTCCTGTCTTAGATGTTTTAGAGTCTTCCATGTTTGTTTGTTTGTTTCTGTCTCTCCTTTTCTCCAACAAGACCGAATCTGTTTTAAACTAAACAGTTAAACAAGGGTTGATAAAGGAGCTAAGAAGGGGGACGGATGAGAGGAGGGGCAAAAGGAGGGGCCCAAAGAATTTCAAAAAAAACATTTTTTTTAAATGCATGGGGCGGAACTTCCGGTGGCAAATGCTGTGATTTGATTGGATGGACGGGACTTCCGGAGGCGGGACTTCCGGGGGCGGGGCTTGTGACGTGGCACGTTCTGATTGGGACCTGTCAGCAGTTTGATGGATAGTGGCCCCTATATCTCTCTTGTGACAATTCAACACATAAAGTTTCAGTCTGATAGGATGAGGAGGTGGGGGTGCCGAGATAAAACAGGGTTTTATATAGTATAAAGCAATCAATTAAACTAAAGTGATAAAGAACTGCCTTCACTGTGCTGTGACAGTGCAGTTATTATGCTCTGACTGTGCAGTTTATTCACTGCTGATGGGCAGTGCCAGTGGCAGGGAGCATGCAGTTCATACAGCACACAACAGGTTCACGGGGTGATTTTTTAGTTTCTGTCTAATAACTGTTTGTCACTTGGTAACATAATATCTATGTTTTTTGTAAAATGGAGCCTAAAACATAATATTCACTTCTGTCCTTCAGACAGATGCACAGACTTGGGTTTGTGCTGTTTGTGTAGGCTCTGTCTGTTTAGATTTCAGTTTGACATGTCTACTATAATCAGCACAGACGTGTCGGACAGCATTGTCATCTCCTCACACTGCTACCCCCCTGTAAGCTTTCCTCCTCCTACATTGTGGGTGACTTGTTGCACTGAAAGCATGCCTCCCTGAAGCTCACATCTCTTTGATCTGACCCCTCAGTGTCTGATAAGGAAAACCGGCTCCACGCTGGAGACGAGCACATTGGCTCCTGCCTGCTGCTGTTACCTTGTTAGACACCTGTTCACTACTCAACTAAATGAAAGTAATCTCCACACTTACAACATTTGACTTAATAGGCAAACAAGCCTGTCTTTTTTCTCGCAGACACATGGTTGTCAGATAATATCACACCTGGTCAGTATCACAAACACAGCACTGCCAATTACCCAGTCTTGCTGATGAAGACCATAAGATGGTAATGGTAGAAAGTCTGAAAGAGCTAATGAGTGGAACTTTGAGTTGACAGTTGTTAGTCACACATGCACGGTTATGACATCCTTTCATGACACTAATTACATGTAGTAGCTCTTAGTTACAATATGTAGAAACCAAGTTGTGTTAGCACTACAGTTCTATTTCTGTAATAGGGAGATTGATGGTCACTAGGGGTGTAATGGTAACTGCATCATGTGACTTTAATAAAGAGTACTGAAGAAAACAGTGAGTCTCCTTGAGGATTATGACATGTGGAAACAATTCAAACAGACTTTGATATCACTGACTTCTTCGCAGAGGGACATGGAGGGACATATATATATATATACATATATATATAGATAGATATATATAGATAGATAGATAGATAGATAGATATAACAATGACATAACACGTAACTAAGATGATGGCTTCCAAGTCTGCCAAGTTTCCCATAATCCATAATTGAACTCTCTTTCTAAAACTGTGGTAGTTACTTATTTCTTTAATATAGTAACAATTTCTTGCACCACAGAACTTGCTGGTGTTAAACATTGCCAGGGGTGGGCGATACCAATCCAATACTGAGTAATACCAGGGCCAGGATGACCAATATCAATGCCAATATCAATACTTTTTCCGATCAACCCTACAATCAAGCAACACTTGCTCTAGTCTTGTGGGCAAGTTCAGCCAACCCTGTGAAAGTGGTCTTAGAGATATTCTGGGGATCTGTTGAGGACAATATAAACCACACTAAGCTGTAGTTGCGCCGCCCCACTCTTCACTGGTAGCAACCGGAGCTGTTGGAACTGCTGTCTGCCAATGTGTGCTCTTGGATTCAAACCCAACAAACCTTCAAACCACCAACAAACTGAGTCAGAACTACTCAAAAAAAGAGAATAGAGAAACTTTCTCTATCGATTAAATGAGCTTTTCTAACTATAACCTGGTTCTGTTGGTCACTTTCCTCAGAGTCTTTAATGCCATCCTTTCTCCACCCAAACTACTGTCTAACAAACATCCTCGGTAACTAATAGAGGGTTTGGCAGGAAGAATCTCACCATCTGGGACAGTACTAGTCAAACAGAGTACGCTTAGCTGAGGTTTTGCTCCAAAAAACATAAATTCCATTCTGGCCATATGAAGAGACACTTATTGTCTACTAGCCATAAGTTCCAGTCCAAAAAATTCTAATAATGCAGCTCTAAATGAATATGACACAACTTGTAAATAAGATGTTAGAGATGTTTGACGTTTCACTTTTGATGAAGCCAGGCTAGCAGTTATCTCTTGCTTTTAGTCCTTATGTTGAGCTATCTGAGTGAATAGAGATGAAACTTCTATAGATCTTTTCATCTGATTTTGTGCAAGACAGCAAACAAAGAGTATTTCCCCAAATGTCTTTAAAGCTGTTCACAATTCTGTTTCTCTCTTTGAATTTGTGGCATTTGTTATTTGTCATCAGTCCTCAAGTTTTTCTTCTTCATCCTCTTGTTGGAGATGGACAGGGGAATGTGTTCATGGTCTGTGTGAAACTATCTTGATATAACATCCAATAAATAAAGCTTGTCTAAAAACACATCTCCCCTTGTTCTCCTGAGTCATAGCCTTGTCAGGTCACAATCCAACTGCAGTGTTTCATGTAGTGAAGTGATAGTGATCTCTCTGAAGCGATGTCAGTGCAAGGAGCAGGCTACAAGCCCCCATCAGTCAGTGAGAGATCATAACAACACTAATGGTAAAGGTGATCTAGGCGCTGGCTTTGTGGCCTCTGTTGACTAATGAGGCTTGAAATGAAACAGTCCATTTGGCAATAAATCCCACAATATGTACTGTGATCTGCTTCCTTGATCCTTCCTTAATGCATGTGGAGCAATTTAGACACAGAACATGTGACACTTTCCATGGTGGAGTGGATCTGCATGTGTGTGTGTTTGTGTGTGTGCATGATTTTGTAATTGACACTGAAAAGCCAACATGTTATCCAGCGACTGAAGGGCCTCTGCCGTCAGTCCCTCTGTGTGTTAGACCCATCTTGTCCCTACATAGCGAAACAGTGCTTCAGGATGAAATATGCTACAGGCAGCATGTGCTTTTGTTGTTTTATATGCACTTCTGTTATCACCATGCATACATCTGATATATTTTCACAGCGTTGCAGAAATGATGCTTCAGAGGTTTGAACCATGAAAATCACATGATGCCCTTTCATCCAATTAACCTTCTACATATAATATGTAGAAGGTACATATATACATGTGTCTCTGCTCAGTGACATGCTGGCACCACCGCCTCTGGGCTGAACTACTAATTATGGTTTGACCAGTGCAGGTTTTTGAAGGCAGGTGCCTATTTTTATGCAGCGGTGGCATTAACTCAGAATATTCCCATCACTGACCATATTTTAAAAGCCTTGGGTAAATAATTCTAGACATCCATCATTTTGATGGATAAGAAGTAATTGCTGGCCCTGCAACATGGTTACTAATATAACTTCACAAATTTAGACAAATGGAAGAATGGTCAACAGAGGTCTAACACAACAAGCGATCAGCAACTCAGGTTTCAGAGAAGCAGCTGCTGAACTCAGCAAGCCACCAAATAAGGACATTTTAGGATAGTTGGCCGGTTGATGAGGACTGGAGTGTGGAACTGTGTGACCAGTTACAGCGGATCAGCATGCTGCAGTAAAGCTGCAAGAAAGGGAGGATCCCACAGATAGCTTCCTGTGGACCCACATCAGCATCATTCCTGTCCTGAACACACTATGTGCAGTAAAAGATAATCTCTCTTAGACATGGAACATGTAACAACCTTCATCTTTCTGTTAAAGTGGGGAGACTTTTACATTAATGTTCCGTACGGGTTCATTCTGACATGACAGCACATTTACGGAAAAAGACACAATGCTCACACGATATGTGGTACCTGGAGCGAGAGAGAGAGACATAGAGAGCAAGAGAGAGAGAGACAGATAGATATATATATATAGAGTTAAAAGTGTTGTAATAAAGAGGAAGAAGAGTGCTTTAAGCTTTAATGACCAGATAGAGACGCTCACCTCTTCTTCTCACAGTGAATCCACTCATACATTTGATCATCACTTTCATCATTTAATGTTGATAGAGAGCCAGTTCTGCTGTCTGTCTTATAAAAAATAAAGTCCTTAGCTCACCTGCTGTATAAAACCTTTTCTGCTTTGGCCGCACCGCGAGGGGAAAATAGTTTTAATAAATTGATCTGATATGAGAAGAATCTCCTCAACAACTTGTAACTTGTAACAGAGTTCCATAGTTTATTCAACTGATTTTATTGTGCAGAAGAGATGAAGAGTCACATATTAAATGTATTACAGTGGTGTTAGAAGGCAAAACCAGACGCACACCCCTCTCTCTCTCTTTCTCTCTCTCTCTCTGAGCTGCTGCAGTCTTTACATTATTCTGACATCATTCACTTCAGACTTGTGTGGTGTTGAAAGTGTTACAGAAATGTTTCAGGTCCGACCTGTAAGAGTTCCGTCATGTCAGACATGATAAGGTATTTGATGTTGGCATTGCAGCCAAGTATCTCTTCAGAAGATGTTCATACTAGACAATCCTGCAGCTCACGATGTACACTAATGCCATCGTTCAGTGCCAAAGTAGGAAGTAGCATTGCCTTTATGAAGAGAGGAGGAAAGTCGGGGTTTGATGGTCAGGTTGTGTCACATCCTGTCATTGAACAACAGTTAACGTATGCTTTTTTAAAAAAAACATAACCACTGTTTCCCCAACTTCAATCATAGTTTTTCCATGCACAGTTATTGTAGAAAGAAATTAAAATTGAGCACACGCTTTTGATGAATGATAAGACAGCATGTTGTGGCATCAGTATTGACCATGTTATAATCCACACATTCTTTAATGCAATGCAACATATGTCTATAAACACATCTTTACTATGAGTAACAGTCAATATTACATAAAAATAAATGACATAAGAATTGACTTTAAGTTTTACACCCCCATCTGGCACACTGAGAGATTCGAATTAGACATGGTGAAGATCCCTGTGTTTATGGCCTAAACTACAGTTGTTCTTCATGTTATTTTGTATTAGTTCTTTTGTCTTGAAATGGTACCCTTGTCAGAGTGAAAATGTTTCTAAAGCAGTATATGAGGTGCCTTCAGACAGTGAACAGTTACCACCACCACCTCCATTTGTTTTCTGTGTAGACACAACAGCAGGATAGGTGGGAGCACAGCTGTAAGGATACATATCCATTTAAAGAGTCAAAGTTTGATGTCTCTGCCAGTAAGCAATGTTTAAGATATTAGTTAGTGTAACATGTTCTGCTAATTGTCTCATATTGCGAACCATTCCTGGTCTATTAAGCTACCTGATGGCATTAGAGGAGGTGGAGCAGCAACCTGCAGGACAATAGCAGGACTGAAGGAAGCCGGTAGGCGTGGTGACAGAGTTATTGCCCATTCACCATAGAGCTGAAGTCATGACATCACTTCCTGTCTAGCCTCTGTTCCACTAGCTTCTGTAACTCAATACAAACTCTCATTCAACATTTCTGTCATTGGCCTTTCTGAAAAATGAAGAGTGCTCCTGAAGTTTACTTTCCACATTCTAAGACCAGTCACCTCCACAACCGCAGTGGATATTAGAAACTGAAACCTTTGTGATTTTAACAAAGTTAAACAACAATTATTAAATAATGAATACAAGCATGGCAGTGCAGGTACATGAGGTTTACTTACTCCTGGAACAGAACCCAGAAGTTCCAGTTTCACATCACAGTCAGCAGGCGGCAGATGCAGCCGTCTTAAAGGAACTTCACACTATAAAGAGACACTCAAGACTGACCACATTCTTTGAGGGTGGTTAGCAAGTCTGTAGCAATGAAATGATGGTTGGCAGAGACATGAGCAGACATAAAGAGGTTCAGTGGCTAAATTCAAGGACATGCCCCCAATAAGCAGGCTGCCAACTTTAACAAAGATACAGAGACGAAGCTCGTTATTGGAGATAATGTGTGTAAGCACTCGCTGCTAGATGCAAAGTTAGCTGCTGCTCTGAGACCAGCTCTGCCTCCTTCAGGTCTTTAGAGGACACTGTCACAGTGCAAAGTACAACATGAAAATTGAACAATATTAACATTAGCCAACTGCAGTTAATTAGCCCGACATGATCTCCAAGATATCTCGTGTCATTTAATGAACTCAGTAGGAGCACTGAAAATTAGTTCAAGGGTTCATTTACAACATACTGACCACAAAACCAAACACAAACATGCAGAGCATGCTACACTCATTAACTGATTAGTTCATTAGATAAGACCCCAAGAGGACAGAGTACAGGTAAATATAGACGTTATACTCTCCTGCTGGGTGGGATTAATGTATAATGATTATTAATTACAAATGTGCTTATTAGATAATTAAACAAAGCAAGGATGATAATAAAATACCCCGCTCCAAGCAGCTGCTGCTGAGCACAGAGAAGGGAAACTGTTGGATTTGTCTATGAAGAAGCAGCGATGCATTATTAATGTTAGACAAAGCAGTTGGTGTTCAGTGTCCTGTGACTGCTTCTGTAGGAATGGAAGTTTATTCCAACACCTTCCCTACACCTGCAGGCCACTTGCATGCTCTAATAGACAGAAAGAGCACAATTCTTTAGAGCAAATATCAGATTTCTTTTTCTTTAACAATGTATGCTGGGGGAGGGAGCATCTCCCTTCCGTTGCACTTCAGTATTATATTTGCTTTCTCTCAAAATGTATGTGTAACTGAGAAGCTGATGAGCAACAGTATTCACAGACCTGCCTGTGTATTTTCTGTGTACCAGGAGAATCATCCCTGGCCAACACTGGAATATCTTCATTGAGGACTTCTGATTTTGCACATCTGTAAACATAACTCAATATAGTGACACCCACAGAGCTCACTCTATTGTTCATGTCGAGTAATTAGCTTCTCTTTCCGCCTTTATTTTTGTTGTTTGTTCAGAGTCTGACCTTACTTCACATGCTGATGTACTGCCTCCTTGCTTCCCCATCAAGTCCCAGCAGCCATCATCCCCAGCTGCCTCGCTCTCTCCCTCATCTCCCTCTGGGTCTCTTCTCTCCCTTTCCACATCCATTACGGCAGATCCCAGTTACCCCGACCTCTCCAAGGTTCCCAGCTGTTATCTAGACTTCAAGGAGGTCTTCAACAAGGCCAAAGCCACCTCCCTGCCCCCCATCGGGAATATGACTGTGCCATTAACCTACTCTCTGGCTCCTCCCCTCTGAGAGGTCGGCTCTACTCCCTTTCAGCCCCCGAGCTGCAAGCCATGAAAGCGTACGTGGACTCCTCCCTGGCAGCTGGTATCATCCGCCCCTCCTCGTCACCCGCTGGAGCTGGTTTTTTCTTCGTTGAAAAGAAAGACCCTCTGCCGAGTACCTCGTAATGCCCTTCAGGCTCACTAATGCTCCAGCTGTGTTTCAGGCCTTGGTGAATGACGTTCTCCGATATACTCATCTTCTCCCCCAGTGAGGAAACCCACGTCCAGCATGTCCGCCAGGTACTCCAGCGACTCCTGGAGAATCACCTTTACGTCAAAGCGGAGAAATGTGAGTTCCACGTCAAAACTGTTGCTTTCCTTGGCTTCATCGTCTCGGAGGGGAGGATCCAAATGGACCCAGCTAAGGTCAGCGCAGTGGCTGATTGACCCACACCTTCCTCACGGAAGCAACTACAACGCTTCTTAGGATTTGCAAACTTTTATAGACGCTTTATTAAATACTTTAGAGCTATCGCTGCCCTTCTCCACTCTCTCTCCTCCGTTAAAGTCAGGTTCCATTGGTCCCCACAGGCCGAGGCCGCATTCACGGAGCTCAAGAGGAGCTGACTGCCCCTGTCCTCTCCCTCCCAGACCCCCCACCTCCAGTTCGTTGTAGAGGTGGACGCCTTGAAGGTGGGAATAGGGGCAGTTCTCTCCCAGCGCTCCTCCTTCGACAGTAAGCTTCACCCTTGTGCTTTCCTCTCCCGCAAGCTTTCCCCCCACAGAGCAGAATTACGATGTGGGAAACCGGGAGTTGCTGGCTGTTAAAGTGGCGTTGGAGGAGTGGTGTCACTGGCTGGAGGGGGCAGAGCATCTGTTCCTAGTCTGGACAGACCATAAGAATCTCGAGTACTTGAGGACGCCCCCCTGGTTCGTCAACGGGGATCCTGTCTACACGGTGCGCAGGCTGCTGGCGGTTCGCTGCCAGGGCCGCGGCTGCCAGTACCTGGTGGACTGGGAAGGGTACGGCCCAGAGGAGAGGTCGTGGGTCTCGCCCCGGGACATTATGGACCCAAGCCTCAAGCCCCAATCCGTGACTTCCACTGCCACCATCCTTATCTTCCTGGGCCGTCCGGTGCCGGCCATTGAGGGGGGGGACCTGTCATGCTTCAGCTGTCCCTCCTGAGCACCTCTCTCCCCGCCCCTGTGTGCCTTCCCCTGGTGTAATTACCCTGATGTCTCCCACCTGTGTCTTGTTAGCGTCTCTCCCTCTGCGTATTCAGTCTCTGGTCTCCCTTGTCTCTTTGCCAGTTTGTCTTGTCCTCTTTGTCAAGCATGCCAGCCCTCCCCCAGAGTTAAGTGCTAGTTCTCCTCGTGTTTCTGTTCTTAAGATTATCTCCAGTGTTTATTTTGTTACTTTTCAAGCATTTTTTTCTAAGTGATTTTTTGTTTCTAAAGACTGTGCTGTGCTGTGTTTTTTGAACCTCCTAGTCGGTGGTCTGCATTGAGTCCATGCCTCTTGTTCATACTGTGATAATGGCAACATTAGCAGTCTCTCCTGGAAGACGTTCATAGTGTTGCAGGTGTTCGCTCACATGAAAAGTGACAGAAATAGTAATATGAAATAGCTGTGTAAAGAATGAAAAAAGAAGGTCAAACCCCACCTATTTTCTTACACAGCTGACCAATCACTGAGTGAGGTGGGTGTGAATGTTGGATAATCATTTTTGGAAAATTACAGAAATTGTCGGACGCAGCCCCCCAATTCCGTTGCGGAAAGGTGTGGGGGGGAGGGAGTTTCAGTCGCTATTTGGTCATCTGACAAACAGTTCGGATGGCTTCATACTGACGCCTTTAGTCCTGTATAAAGTAAGTCTTCTTATAAAGAGTAAGATCCTTTCGTCTTCCTGCAACAACTCAACCTCTTGCGAGATTTCAGAGTGAGACTTTATGTTTCTGGTTAAACTAAAAGGATCGTACTCTTTAACAGTCTGTCTCTTTAGGGATTCTTTCCATAATGTTGTCAAACAGTTCAAATAACAGTGGCAAAAACAAGCACTTTTAGTGGACGTACTTTTCACGGGCGCAATTGCCCGCATACAGTGTGCCCCGGTTCAGGGCAGTGTGCGGGGCTCAATATTAAGCTAATTATTTACTATTTGTCTGTATTGTAAAATGTATTTTCATGTTTAATATTGAAAGATGAGGAACAACACAGAAAATGCAACTGATGGCAGTGAACAGGCAGCTGAGGCAGCTGAGCCTGATGTGGTTATCGGTTACTGTTGTAATTCTGCGGCACAATAATACATTCTGACTCTGCGGTTCTGCTCCTCTTCTCCATGTTAAAAAAAAAAAAAGATTTATGTCTTTATTCATCCAACGGAGGAAGTTTTTAAACAGTCCTTAAATCTTGAAACAAAGTAATAAAACATGGGGTTTGGAGATCCGCAATTCATGATGTCGCTGTATAAACTGTGAAGCTTTCAGAACAGCTCACCGGTGTCAGAAAAGCTCACAAGGTCAGTTAACAGTTAAATCCCAGTGAGTTAATGAAGGTATCCACGCTGTGACAGCTGTGCGTATAGTTTTGGAGAGGTGCGAGTGTGTCTGTGACAATGAGTTTGTCTGAGAAGGAAACATAAGTGAACTTAAAACATGGAGCTTCTGCCTGTTTTTAGTTTTTTATCTATGCATTTGTTAGCATTTATTTAGTTTATAACATTTATTTTATCTGCTGAAAATGAAAATTAGTGCATGGCTGATGTGTGTATATATATATACACACACAATTTTTTTTTTTTTTACCGGCCATGCCACAAGACCCCCAAATTGTCAGTATTTTGCACACTGCCCGCAAGGACTACGTTGCAGCTATTGCAGCTCGCTCGCAGATGCCGGCGGAGGCGATCTACTGGACCAATTCCAAAACTAATGGTAACTAACTATAAATTTTGTAAAAAAATTTAAAAAAAATAGGGCCCAGGTTTAAAAATACCGGAGTTTCCCCTTTAACTTATAGATGATGCCGGGACAGCGTGCCACTTATTGTAAACACAGAGCAAAACATAGTGTAGTGTGCCGTTAGCAGTTCAGTGCAGGTGAAGTCCAAAGGTTAATCTGTTACATCCATAGTGGCTTTTTTTTTAATTTTTTTTTTTTATAAACCATAACCATGATCTGTCCCTAACCTTAACCTGTTGTTTATTTGCTATAATCAATCTGTTGCCTCCCATTGGCACTGGACGTTAAAAAATAATAAATAAAAAAAAAACGATCTGGCGCTTTGCAGAATCGTCCAATATCCACACTTTTCTTTATCGTTGGTAATATAATCAATGCAATGGAGAAAATATTTGGGAGGAAAAGTTTATTCATAGTGAGAGCAAGCACATAGTTGAGAAAATGTTATCTTCTTTACTTTCTACCTGTGTGTACTTAACTTATTCATTTGTTTTATTCTTCTGGCACAAAATCATCTGGACTCCTGTTTCTCTTTTCTTAAACTAACCCTGGCCAGATGTATTTATGCATGTACTGGAAAAACAAGTCCCTTTGCTTTTTTGTACATCCACACCCCAAAAACCCAAACAGGACTACTGCTGACGTGAATCTCTGACATTATTGAGGATGTATGGGTCAGTGTTGCCAACTCCTCAGTAAGGAAAGTAGCTATTGGCTGACCTAAAAGTTGCTAAATGATGTCATCGCCTAATATGCATAATTGACAATTTGCATGCAATTGTAATGGACGCTGTAGGAGAGGAACAATGTCGTGGGTGAGACAAAAGGTGAGTAAAAAAAAAAAAAAAAAAAAAAAAACACCCTAAATATGTTTAGAACTACAAATGAACTTTCTTCTGTTGATTCTTGGTTTTTTTTTTTTTATTTTGCCATTGAAATAGGCCATCATTTCTCAAAATAACTTCATGACTTAAATGCTTTGTCTAAACCCACATTACATAAATCAATTTTGTCCTGTATTGTTAAATGTTAGAATATCAAATTTAATCAAGGGACGTATGTGGGGTGGAATTGCTAGCTCTACGTCCAACCCTCCTTTATCTGGGCTTGGGACCGGCAAAGTGACCCAAAAGAGACACTTTGGCAGAGTTACTTAGGTGTTTTTTTTGTTTAGTTTTGTTAAGTTTGGTTTAGTTTCTAACCTTATGCTCCACTTAGGAGCCAGCATGGAACAGTGTTCAGCAATAGCTAATGCAATGGTGGCTTCAGCCTTTTTTGCAGTCAATTTTTTTACTCATTAATGGCAGCTTGCTTTGGGTGGAACAGTTATAAGGCTTTACCTTTTGAGTATGTTTGAGTTGTCATGTGTTTTTTTTTTTTTTTTTTAATATAGAGTTTGGCGTAGAAATCAGCCTTACAATACAGGTAGTATGACCGTGTATCATCTCCAATAAACGTTTTCAACCAGCCTTTGAATTCAAGATTCGATTCCCACTCCTTTCTGTATTTTTGAGCGTACAGTTTAGACTGAGACATGATGAGCTAGCTAGCTAGATGTTTAACTTATGTCACAGAGAGGCACACACACAGTGGACGAGGTGAGTAAGTGACTGAGGCTGTGCGAGTCAAATGCAATTATTTATTTTAGTGCGACAGTGAAGAAACATTTACATCAGCGGCAGCTTTGCATGGTCTTAGGGCCAGACTAGTTACCATCATTTTCTCACATTGCCATTAACAGTTTTTTCTATTGTCTCTTTTTGGTCCATTTAGATTGTTAATATTGTCAAGTTAAAACCATCTATACAAAAAATTGTTATGGTAAAAAATGTTCATGTTTTACTGTGACTTGTTGTAGGCTCCTAAGTGGGGCATAAGGTTAGAAACTAAACCAAACTTAAGAAAACTAAACAAAAAGACAAAACAAAAAAAACGTAAGTGACTCTGCCAAAGTGTCTCTTTTGGGTCACTTTGCCGGTCCCAAACCCGGGTAAAGGAGGAGGGTTGGATGTAGAGGTAGCAATTCCACCCCACATAACAGTATTTTGATTAAATTTGATATTCAAACATTTAACAATACAGGACAAAATTGATTTATGTAATGTGGGTCTAGACAAAGCATTTAAGTCATGAAGTTATTTTGAGAAGTGATGGCCTATTTCAAACAAACAAACCAAGAATCAACAGAAGAAAGTTAATTTGTAGTTCTATACATATTTAGGGTGTTTTTTACTCACCTTTTGTCTCTCCCACAACGTTATTCCTCTCTCCCACAGCGTCCATTACAATTACATGCAAATTGTCAATTAGGCCATGACATCATTTAGCGACTTCTAGGACAGCCAATAGCTACTTTCCTTACTGAGGAGTTGGCAACACTGATTTGCAGTCTGGACGCGGAGTGGTGTGGGTCTCCTCTCCGCTCTGACTGCAGCTGGGACTGCTGCGCGAGGCTACTGAGAGACTGACCGCCTGTGAGTGCTTTGGGACGGGGGAGGGGCTCATGGCAGCACCCGCTGCTCGTTGAGGACAGTAACCGCAGAACGATACGTGCTTTCACGTCAGAGTCTCCAAAACACCAGAAAGTCTCCAATAACACCAGAAAAAGCCGCTAAATTTGTCGCTAGTCGCTTTTGACAAAAAAAGTCGCCAAGAGGATTTGGAAAGTCGCCAGGTTTAGCGAGAAAGTCGCCAAGTTGGCAATACTGGTGTGGGTAATACCAGTGTTATTTTTTTTATATTTTAGACATGGCCTGTCTCCTTTGATTTGCCTCTATGACACAAAGCAGAGAAGCCAAGCGCTCATCAGTTGTTACATCAGAGACAACAATACTTCCAGGGACAGCATGACAGCCCCATCAGACAAATACGGGCTTCAGCACGTCCTCCACTATCCATCAATATTTAGTTTCATGCCGTTTCCCTTCCCCCTGTCAGTTCTTAGCATGCTGCTCTGAATTAAGCTGTACAGCAGTCTGCCATGGCATCCAGCGTCTATATAAATGCTAATGAATGGCAGGGCAGTGAGAGGCCACAGTTGTTATGATTAGCCATATGCAGGCAGCAGGGAGAGGACCCAAATGCAGACAGGCGAGGAGACTGAAGAAATTCCACGATTTAATAACAAAATAAACTTACAAAATTCAGGTACTGACATGCAGGAACACGACACGAAGAGATCATCAAGAACAACAGCAACATAAACCACATCAATGACACAACAGAGACCAAAGCGAGAGGACCGGTATATATAGGGAAGGAGTTAACGAGGGAAACAGAAACAGGTGAGAACACGACACAGGTGAACCTAATCAAACTGAAGGGAAAACAAAGACAGGAAACACCAAGGCACACAAGGAAACACGAACAGGGATTTCAAAATAAAACAGGAAACAAGACCAAAATACAAAGTCCAAACAAGAGTCCTTCGTGGACCATGACAACGGTGCTTTTGTCATGTTAATAATACATTTGCCTCAGAGGAAGTTGCAGGGCTAGGTATGGGGCTGCAGATGAGTGCCGAGGCTTTGAAGATCTAACACATTATTATCTAAAGTGAAATCACATGAAAAGGCAATGATTCTTTGGTAGAGGTGATCTCACAGCCCTCACGTAAAACCAACTTACCTGTTCTTTTCCTAAAGATGGAGGGAGAACGAGACAGAGTCTGAATAATGTGAAAGGAGGAAATGCTCGCTCCGTATTAGGTGTGTTTGTTTTTGCTGCCTCTGTTTGTTTGTGTTCACAAACATTCCCATATATACTGTACACCAAGGGCGCGGGTTTGGTCTTGACTTATAGACGGCCTAGGGCGTAACCATGCATTCTTTGGGGGGGCCGTGTCCCCCCCCAATACTGAGAAACTACTAATCTGTCCCCCCCAATATACAGTAGAAAATATGTTAAATATGTCCTCCTTTTATGAACCCCATCAACAGATCTGTTTCTTGGTATTTCCTCCTTATTTTTGTTTGTTAAGGAAAACACAAGTGTGTGACCCCCCCCCTCCCAATTGTACACTTGGTTGCTCCCATACTAGCGCACATAACTCGTGGTTGTTTGATTTACACCGTTAGCATGTTGTTCTGTCAGTGTTCTAATGAAGCTTAGAATCAGATCTTCTAAAGTCTTTCTGTGCTGTGATGGTAATCTGACGGGTTTTTAGTTTGCTCAGTCAGTTGAGGTGAGCAAATGGAGGAAGTAACGTTGCCTAAAAAGCTTAGAAAGCTGGACCGGCAGCCGGACATACAAGTTTTTATTCAGACAGTCTGTCATCAGTCATTGTTCTAGGTAAAATAATGATATGTGGTCACACTGCAGGCAGCACAGAGAGACAGGGAGAGAGAGACATGCTGGAAGCAGTGGCCAGACAGGAACATGCTCTGGAGATACAGGTGATCAGGTGAGAAAGTGGAATGTGAACTATAATGCAGTTTAGTAGAGCACATAGACAGTAAGTGTAAGAATCCAGCTGAATAGGTAGCTTAGTAAGGCACTACAGGTAAATGCATCTTGTGTGTGAATGATTGTGGTTACATGGAGAGCAATACTCCCATCTTCATCAGATTAAGACATGTGTGGACAAGTTTGGAAGAAGTTGCTTGTTTTAGCTTGTAAAACAGTGAACAGTAAGCAGCTGACCAAAACAAAATGAAGTGGAGGGGCAGCCACTGTCTCAGAGAAATCACACTATTCCTTTAAATGTGAATTCAAATGATCAATGTAGTCCTCAAAACGATGATATAAATATGTGAATTTTCATATATAAATATCATAGAATTGTGGGAAATGCACTTTAAAAAAATTTGGACCCCCCCCCCAATGTCTATACCATGGTTACGCCCTTGTAGACAGCTAACATTCACAGTTGTGATGTGTAAACTTGCTCTATAGTCTTTTTCTACTCTTTTTCTCCTCCCTAAGCACACATGTGCGAACACCAATAGCTTGACTCTGCAAAACATTTACTTCATTCGATATGTGTTTTAACTTGCCAAAACAGGACATACCCCATGAACATTTCTCTAATTTTAAACTAATATTTCATATTTTATTTTATTAATATAAATATGCGACTAAATGTTGATCCTGAATGAACGTCTCAGTAAAATGTTGACTGACAACACATTTGATTAGCTCTGACCTTACAATCCAACATCAGCTGGTGGTTCTAGTTGTGTTTAGACTCTCACAGCTCTGTGTTAAGGTTAGATAAAGGTCTTGGTCTGGTTTACTACAGAAAAAGTCTGCAGGGACTCGAGACACAACGTGGTTATTAACATTTAACTGAAACCACCATCTTTCACTGACATGGACCACACCCACACATACAAGACATACAAGGGTAGAATGTAGGACTAATGCTTCTAATAGTGTGAAGACATTGAACCCATAGTGAAAGTGTCCTGCAGCAAAGTCTTCATGATCGTCTGATGTAAGTATGAATATTATTTGTACTGCCCATCATTCAGTTTAAAACTGACCTCAAAGATGTCCTTTTGTGAGTACTGTACATACACCCATGGTGTTTAGTTTGATGGTCTGACGTCTGCCTTTGCTAATGTGGCTAACAACACTGTTAAAAATGCTACACCTTCATTACTAGACATACAAAAATATCCAGTGTTGCTCTAGGGATGCCAATGTCAGTCTGTCTTTCGGTTGGTCTGTCCACCACTTCAGTCCAAACTGAAATATCTCAACAGCTATTGGATGGATTGTCATTGTCATGCCATTCATGTTCCCCTCAGGATGAATCCCAATAACTTTGGTGATCCTCTGACTGTTCATCTAGCGCCATCATTAGGTCAACATGTTAATGTGTCCAGTACTTTGGTTTATGACCAAATACCTGCAGAACTAATCAGATTCCCATCAGCCTCAGCTGTACTTTGTGTTTACTGCTAATTAGCTAAAACACAATTAGTTAACTGTCAGTATTTAGTTATCTGTCATCAGTCACAACAGCAGTGAAGGCGAGTTAACTTATATCAGTGTAAAATGAATAAATCAAAAAAAAGGAAAGTCGTCATAACAACATGTAATAGCCCAGAGGTTGCTTGCTCTGTGAGTGGACTGTAGTGTATCTGTGGTGGTCCTTAATGCCCATAATTATATAATTATATAACCAGTGAGAAACAATTCAAAATGGTAATCAATAGATCTGATTCAATATGGGCCAATACTGTATGTGTGACACAGAGATTACACACACAGTTCTGACAGCTTGTTGTACATTACAGGTTTGGAAAGATCAAAAAACAACAAATGTGCCTTTATGGTTTCCTCAGGTTTCCATCAAAATGCACAATTCCCTCAGAGAACAGAAACAGTGAGGTCTATGACAGGATTTTCAAATGAATTAAAGATTTTAAACATGTTTGTTTACAGATTAAGGTTAAATTTGAAATGCCAAACTCAGATACCAATATGTTTTAAGTTAAAAAAAAAGACCACCAAGGTGGAACCCTTAACTTTAACAGTTAAAAGAATAGAGTATCACTAATACAATACATGCCACTGTGTCTGATACTGGAGTCCCACCGCTTGTAGCAGTCAAATTAGTTTGAGATCAAGATTAGTGAACTGAATTATTAAACTTGTGGCAATTAAAGTGGTGAAAGGATATTCCCAAAATACACCTCAGTTAATATACAGGAGCTAGACTTTAAATATATGCACATAAACTATCTCACTGCTGTATGCCTTCATTCATTTTGGTTTTGTAGAACGATTCCCTCAGTTATTCAAGAGATTGTGGATAAAGGATTTGATACGTCTCCAAATCTCTGTCTCCTGTAATTTCATCCAAACAGAGTTTCTGAAAAAGATCAGAGCCACTTATCTTCACTGCCATGGTTACTGTCCTCACCACCAATTCAGCCATACTACTGATACCTACTGTATGAGCTACGTAGACTGGAGGTCAAGGTACATATCAATATTTGACATGGATATGCTTGGTATGTACATTTGTATACATTATGTACACATATGAGTGTGTTTTTAAGTGTGCAGTTTAGACATCACTAGCCCCATATAGAAGAGCCTAGACATATTCCATCATGTTTAAGTATTTAAGTACCACGTTACTATCCCCATGTAGTTTTTCATGAAGTGCCTTTTTCTTATTTGGGTAACAGACTGCACAGCTCTGGCCGCTGTAGGCAGATGACACAAACAGCTGATGGTTTGTTAGTGTGGAATTAGCTGTGAAAAAGGATTTGTCTGCTCATCGTATTTCCTGCACAGGTTAGTTCTGTGTAATAACTGGTTAGGAATTCACTGTCTCGCGCTCAGATGGCAACTGCAAACTTTTTTACTTTCTTGTATTTGCTTCCTCGTGAGACCACACAGTGAACTCTCCTCATTTCAGTTATAAGACTATAATTGTTAGGATTTCAGTCCTGGTTGATTTGGTTACACCTTTGGCAGTGGTGGAAAGTGACTAAATACATTTACTTAAGTACAATGTTGAGATACTGGTACTTTACTTCCAATTTCTGTTACTTTATACTTCTACTCCACTACATTTATTTAATAGCTATAGTTACTTTTCAGATCAAGATTTTACATTAAAAAAATGCAATAACCTTCTAAAATACAACACATTGTTAAAGATTAAACCAGTGGTTTCCAATCTTTTTGTGGCCTTGTACAAAGAAGCAGAGTCTAGTTGTGTCTCGTTGTCATGTTTCAGATGTCTATGAGTTGTTGTCAGTTCCACCAGAGACATTTCCCCTCTGTCGTGGACCAAGCAGTCAAGGCACAAGGTAACACAGGTTTAAAGTTGAAATTTTTTAAAGTTCAAATTCGGTTTATTTTCAACAAAAAGACTCAACAAACAAACAAATAACTGAACAGAACGGAATTAAGAGTTATAGGGCCCTTAAGAGGTCAACAAAACATATACTGAAAAATACAGCTAACAAAACAAGACGTCATCTCAACTAATAGACCTCCCAGAATGAGACCTGAGAGAAACCTATATACTGACTGATCAAACCAATAAACAAATGCAGGGGAGGACAACATAAACCATAACTAAAACCCAACACCAAGAAACCCTGATCCCCCCAGGCTGTCAGAGCTCTTGGTATGGTCCTTGGGTTGGGCCTCTGCATAAAATCAGGCTCCACCCTCAGCCCCATCTTTTGTAGAACCAGGAAGTAGAGCTCAGCAGCCAGGTAAGTCAAAGAGAAAGGAAATAACATAACTTAATTAAACCAACAGCAATACGACAAACAAGGTAAACTAAATGTGTGCGCTTCATCTAGCAAACATTGTCAACGTGCTAATAAACAAATTTTAAACCAAACAAACTGTTTTTTGTAATTTGAAGTAACTGCAAATGAAAGGAACTGAACATGTGGTAGTGATGTGGGTGAGTTTGGAACCTTAAACCTGCAATTGTGTGGCTGTGGCCACGGCCATCATCACACCCTCTAAACTTCTCACACGTTTCACTTCAATAAGTCTTCGAGGCTCAAAGAGGTTAAATTAAACAACAGTTCACAAAGTCCAAAAACTGAAAACACATTTTTATTTTCTTCTTTCCTCTCCCGTTAATCATCTCACGACCCCTCAGATTCATCTGGTGACCCTCTGAAGGGGCCCGACCCCTAGGTTGGGAACCACTGGACTAAACTAGCTAACTGTATATAAAGTAGCTCCACCTCGAGCAGCTACAACAGTAAAATGCTGCTCTAACATTGACGCATCAGTAATAATCTAATGATGTCAGGACGAATCAGATATCCGTCACAGAGACAAAACCAGCAGCCTACTTTTACTGCTGATACTTTAAGTACATTTTGCTCATAATACTTTACTGTACTTTTACTTAAGTTTGACTTTGAATAAAGGCCTTTTACTTGTAATGGAGTATTTTTACATTGTGGTGTTGGTACTTTTAACCAAGTAAAGAATGTGAGTACTTCCACCACTGACCTTTGGTTACTAGTGGTAATGGCGAGTGTGTTTTGTTCAGCTCCCAGAGTTCCCTTCGAAATGACACATGTACCGACCACTGGGTGTAGCAAACTCTCCCTGAGCAGCTACTAGTATTACTGAACACTCATGAATGAATGTTGTCTTCCACATTATTTGATACACATGCATAAATCAGCTTTTGTCTTCTGCATTACGTGTGCATTGTTTGCTGTGAATCGCAAGGAGGACTCCATGGAATACATTCATCAGCTGCTGAGAAAGTGCCTGTCATCAGTAGTATGGGAAGTGGGGTTTAATGTTAGACAAATCTCAAGGACTTGTGTGTGACACTTGCATGTCAATTCAATAGAATAGTCCTTTATGACATATTCAATTTGAATTGCTTTAATTGTTGTTAACACTGTGCCTGACAGGTGTCAGTTGAACTCTTTGGAGTTTGAGGTTAGATATTGCGTTGTTGCTGTATCGGATTGCATTATACTGTAAATTGTTTCTAATATTTTTACTACTGTCAATATAATGAGGTGAAGAAAATATTAAACGATTTTCAGCGTATTGCAGTCCAATGTGAAAGATATAAAAATATAATCAAAAACACAACATTTTACGTTGGCTTGTATTTATTTTACTGCATGACATCATAAAGGCATTTCTCTTTCTCTGGAGTGTAGATTGAGTTGTGAACCAGAGGCAGAGTGGTGGCTTGTTGTCTTACCTCCTCTCTTTTTGTGTTGTTCCAGACGTTTTCTGCAGAGTATCCATGTAAATCAGGTATGCAGCGTGATAGTTGGAGGGATCACATGGGACTGCAGAGCGCTGATGGAGAGAACACTCAGCAAATCTCAGGACAGCACTATCACCTGTCTTCAATTACATTTACCAGCAGAGCAGCAATGCACTATAAGATGTCTGTCAATACTCATACTCCTGCTTGTGCTTAAGAGGTGGATCTTTAGATTAGCATTTAGCCTTAGATTACAGTGCGACAGAGTGCCTCATTGCCCCAGTGTCTGAGAGCAGCTTTTAATTCTGACAGAAAGCCCTTCTGTCTTCATGATTTAACTGTCAACCTCATCCTTTTCAGGGTAACTCAGACCTTTCACGTCAGCTGAGTGGATCTCGTGTTACTGCAGAAAAACACCACAGACAGGACAACAGTGACACAGATGTGATGATTATGATCTACAGGGACTATCTCAGTCTCCATTTTCACACTGTTCTACAGTGGGGAGGCCTCAGTGGAATTCATGTCAAGATGACATGACAAAGTGCAAACAACTGCTGATTGTCCTCTCAGCAAATATCTGCAGATATCCCAGATTACGTGGCTCCAGTGTCAATACAAATGCCAGCCCACAGAAAGAGATACGGGCTGTCCTGATGGACCAGCAGCCTACGGCTCTCTCTTTATTTCCTTTCTTTCACACTACACTACTATCCAACTGAGGCAAACATGGCCACAATTCTAATAACCTTAAAGGATAAGGCTGGTGATATTCTTCTTATTATTGTCAATAAATCCCATGAAAAGACCCAGACCAACAATGAATGTATCATACTAACAAGTATTGTGTGTGTTACGAAAGCCTATCTATATATCTTCTTCCTCTGTGCCATAGAGCTCCATTGTTGTCCAAATTTTTTTTTTTTTTTTTAAATCAATGCTTCAGAACTTGCCTGAGAATCCTCCTGTTTTTAAGTTTTCTTCAGCATCACAGTAATCCAGTGATAGTTGCCTGTACATCCATGGGTACACTGAAAACAGGAGCTGTTAACAGCTCATTCAGCACACTGTTAATGGAGACAAATATAGGCTAAAAAGAGAACAGCAGCACCGACCTGATAAAAAAATAAAGGTAGAAGAAAAAGCAGAAACCCCTCAGAGATCCACTGTGGCTGTAATTATTACTGGGGTGGAGGTGAAATGACCCACATACGAACTCCAGACGCTGGGATTAAAATCACTGACCAGAGCAGGCGATGTTAAAATTTTTAAGTTTTTCAGATTTGACCCTGACTGCAGTGTCTTCCTGTGCGGACAAGCTGAAAACCCTTTAAAAGGTCCTGCTTTGAACTTTATATTCTCAGAGTGTATTAGCCTTTGAAATTCAAGTCATACTTGCAACAAAGAAAATTGTAGAGGACAAACCAAGTGGCACTCAGTGGTAAGAAGCAGCCTACTGGTTTTGTTCGGCCTCTTGGAGAACAATGCTGGTAATCACATGGTGTTTGCCGACAACAAATAGAGAGGTTAGTTTCCTCTCTCCTTCTCTGACACTCTGTCTCGTCTCGGTTCTGGCAGCCAAGAGAAGGCTTGTGTTTGGTCAAATCCAAGGCCCAGATATATGTAGTGTGTCAGCATATTCAGATCATGGAATTCACCTGTGTCCAGTCCAAGCCTCCATGGCTGCCAGGATTGTCATGTTGAGCTCACTGTGACTCGAGTTTTCTAAAATGTTTAGCCCATCCAACAAGTACTTGCCTTTAAAGGACCAGTGTGCAGAATTTAGTGGCATCTAGCAGTGAGGTTGCAGATTGCAACCAACTGATAACCCCTCCACACACACACACACACACCCAAAGAACCCACGGTGGCTGCAAAGCTTGCGAAAAACACGGAAGGCCCTCTCTTATTTCATTGTGTCCCTGCTGACATTTAACATAGAGAACTGCTATTTGCTTTAGCAGTTGTATTGCTCTATTTCTGTAGGATTTAAAGGTGTGTAGGATTTAGGGGGCTCTGTTGGCAAAAATGGAATATAATATTCATAAGTATGTTTTTGTTAGTGTATAATCACCTGAAAATAAGAATAGTTGAGTTTTCGTTACCGTAGATGAGCCCAGTATATCTACAGAGGGAGCAGGTCCTCTTCCACGAAAAAATTACTATTAATAACTATTGCAGTCATCTCACTTGTAAATCCACCCAATATTGCTTCAGTGTTTGAAAAGGATTGCAGATTTTGGCTAAGGAAATATGTATTTCATTCACTGATTACATTCCAAGAAATCATGGATTTTATGGTTATTGATGGATATCCATATGCTAATTTAACAAATGAACTCTGAGGAACTAAGGCAATGTGACAACAAACGCAGCCCCTTCATCTATTTCCGTGCCTTCACTGTCCCCACAACAGTTTCAGTTTCACAATATGCAGTAATGGCAGCATTTCAAGAGTGCAGCTCATAAATCACACGACATATTCACTTGTAGCATGTTTGTCACTGTCTGTGAAATGCATTCCTATGAACACAGAACTAACGAATCAAGTTACGTGATTAAGAGTAGTCTAAATGAAAGGAGCACCATTTTATTTATTTCTGGCCTTTCGTCTTTATTAGATATAGACAGCTTTAGAGAGACAGGAAATGGGGGATAGAGCGGAAACGACATGCAGAAAAGGGCCCGCGGTGGAATCGAACCCCGGCCCATGCGGTGAGGACTTAAGCTACGTGGTATGCGCTCTACCCGGGGCGCCCCAGGCGCATCATTTTAATTCAGTGTTGTTACATGCTTGTACTCTACAAACACAATCCATACAGGCTAGAGACGACATCTCATTTGCCAAAATATAAGTAAAAACATTAATGAGGTAGGTCTTTCAGAAAAAGACACTTCCCACCATGGCCTTCTCAGAGCTTATATGTTGCTTAAAGGGTAAGTTCACATTTTTTCAAGTCTGTCTTGCTTACATGTCCATATACATTGAAAGAGATCCTGGTGGCTGTAGTCATCAACATCACTGTAAATGTGCCAGTGTTAGCCAAAATGCTAATTTTCAACTGCCTGATTGAATTAGCCATTAGGAAGATACCCATTTGATTCTTCTAAAGCAGTGAAACTGACTTTCACTTGTCCATGCGAAATAGGTGTGGTCGCAAACGTAGTGAGCAGCTGACACCAGGTTTTCTGTAGGATGAGTTTGGCTTCTGTGAGGCCTGAAAAATCTGCACCGGCTTCCCTCAAACTGTTTTTCTTTGTCTCTGTTCAACTGTAGTTATTAGCAAGTGCTGAGGGGGGCAGCAACCTCTATCCTGTCCACGCACACAGTCTCTCCTGTAGAGCAGTGAAATTATCATCATCAGAAACACACACACGGCCTACAACATTCTGGCAGAATGTGTCACAGCAAACTCTATTTAATGTCAATGTCAGTCTCAGCCAGCAAGTTTATCTTCCCCCTGAACAAATGTTGTTCTCATACGTTCTCACTCACAACCAATGTCACAACACATTGATTCAATCATGAAACTTAATGTGGCAAACCACTGTTCATATTTTTTGATTACATTTTAATTGTCTCCATAATAAAATTGTCAGGAGCTCCTCTGCTGAGCACCCTGGACACAAATCAAAGACCAGCTGAGAGGAGTGGAGTCAGGTTTTACAAAACCTTGAGTACTATTATTCAACTGAGAGCAACTTTCTGAGTGTAACACACGTCTCTGTGGTTATTTTTTAGCCAGGTTTGTGGCATGACTGGAGGGATGGCAATGTAGGTCAGATCTGTTGGTGCATAACTTTGGTTCAGACTGAAATATCTCAACAAATGGGATGAATAGAAATGTTGTCAAGACATTCACAGTCCCAACTATTTGGATGGCTTGCCATGAAATTTGTTAGATATTCAAGGTCCCTGGAGGATGAAACCTAATAATTTTAGAAATCCCCCAATTTTCCCTTCAGCTTTTTCATCATCAAGTTAAATTTTATGGTTCAGATTGAAATGTCTTTTGGATGGATTGCCATGAATATTGTAGAAACATTCATGTTATCCTCAATAATTGGTTCACGGGAACATCTCTGAATTGTAATTACTTTGATGATCCTCTGACTGTTCATCTAGCGCCATCATCAGGTCAACATGTTAATGTGTCCAGTACTTTGGTTTATGACTAAATACCTGCAGAACTAATGACCATCCACCCATCAGCCTCAGCTGTACTTGGTGTTACGAAATGTTAGCTTGCTAACAGTGTTGGGCAGTGATGTATTACTTAATAACATGTTAGAGTGATGTTACTTTTCTCAGTAACGTAGTGTAAGGGATTATAATTTCAAATGTAATAATTACATCACAGAAACTAACCCCAGTAACGCTACTTTGACATCTTGGGGCTCGGTTCATTTGCTGATGTACCTAGAGTTTGATGGGGGTTTTGTTGGTTTCGTCTGTCTGCATGTAGTTGGCAGACTGGTCCGGGACATGTTAGGTTGGCGCAGGAGCAGGAGGTGTGGTGGCTAGCCTCTATCAAACTAGGAGCAGTGCACCTCCTGGTTACTCAAAAGTAACCTGCCTAACACTCCTTGCTAACACGGGAAACTGAAATGGCGACCATGGTAAACCTTACCTGCACCAGTTAGCAGTTAGCGCTTTCATTGTGAGCATGTTAGCATGATGTTAGCATTTAGTTAGCTGCCTCACAGAGCCACCAGCTCTTCTTATCATCTAATAAATTATAATGAACAAAATTGATATACTGAACAATTAATGTCACGCTTGATGCTCTTCCTCTAACAATAAACATTGTGCAGCTGGAACATTTGAATGAGAAAAACATCTGCATAACAAAGATCCAAGAAAACGTTGTGGTTAGAAGCTGATGTTAAATTGTGTGAACCCATATGTATGAAATTGGTACTTCTAAATTCTTGTGTTTGAAGACGCTGTGCAAGTTGAACAGAAACAATTTGTCTTTTATTCCTTATACTGTTTCAGATCCGAAAGAAATCTGCAACTGAAAGAAAGATTCTGTCAACATGGTGTGTTGTCCGAAGCAAATAAATTGGCTCTGCTGGAGAGACAGCTGGAATACAAAATGAAAAAAAGAACACATTGAGAGCAGCCAAGACAGACAGAGAGAAAGATGTGGGCAGAGATGCAAATGACATTTCTATCAGAGTGACAACTGAGATAAATGTGCAGAGCTTTTGTTTCCTGTTTGATACGAAATGACTTTTCATAACTAAAGAACGTGTGCTTTTCTGTCCAGTCTCTTTCAATAGAGGCCATTAAGATGGAAGTCCGATTTGCCACGGGGAGGAGAGCAAAGGCTTTTTTTTCTCACTTAGTGAATGTACTGAAGTCTGCACTCAAAGAGCAAGGTCACTCTACAGCAATTTAATGACATGAACGTACTACACAAGTGTACTAAACACAGAAAGTCTATTTCACTTTTCCATATTTGTAATAATGTCAAACAAACATGCTTTGTATAGCAATTCTCACAAAATGAGGTTAAAGTATCACATAAATTACCAGTTAGAGAAAAAGGATCAAAAAGTGATAACAACAACAACGAGATATCATCATTTATGGGCAAACATTAATATTAGAATGGATTCGATTCGATTCAGCTTTATTGTTACTGCACAGAGTAGAGGTACTAAGACAATGAAGTGCAGTTTAGTCTAAGCAGAAGTGCAAAAAGCAGTAGTGCAGTCCTTCCTGTAGGCCATAATGAGCTTTTTGGTCTTTTTGGTGTTGAGGGCCAGGTTGTTGTCAGCGCTCCACGCTGCCAGGTGCTGGACCTCCTCCCTGTAGGCCGACTGTTGATGAGGCCAACTGTTGTGTCGTCTTCAGACTTGATAATGGTATTGGAGCCATGTACAGGTGTGCAGTCGGAGGTGAGAGGCATAGAGGACAGCTGACTTGCCACCTATTGTTTGTATTGTTTTGGTTATTTTGTTGTAAATGATGACTGTTATTTAGTACACCTGTGTGTAGAGCCGGGCTGTGACAATATTTTCAATGTATAATGTGAAAACAGTGTGACCTTCACATTGAAAGGGGTCTCTGGTAGTGATGAAGATACAGATGATTATCAGCTGGATCATTACAGAGCTTCATAGTGAGTTTCAGCTCATTGTTTATCTGTCCAGCTGCAGCTTTACTGTTCTGGTTCCCTCTCAGAGCGTCGTTTTCAGAGAAAAAGCTGTAAAAAGCCACTGAACACTACCTGCTCAGCAGCAAACAGCAGACAGACACAGTTAGAGACTAGCTGGTGAACATAGTGGAGCATTTAGCAGCTAAAGAGCCAGATGTTTCCCTCAGGAGCTGGTGGAGACCAAAAACAGAGCTAACAGAGAGGGAATACTTAAACGTGATGATACGTTCACAGCTTGTTTCTGCTGAAAACAAGTGGACAAAACAATCAGTTAGTGCAGATTTGTCTGCTAGACTGACAGGTGTCTCGGCCAATTAGTTGTGGTGGTTGCCACTTACCTGCCCCACCTCAGGTGCACCTTGGGGCAGACCTTGAACGACCATCAGCTCAGTCTGAGATGCAGCACAGCAGGATCTGTTGCTTCATCGTAGTGCAGACAATACCACCCTCAAAATGAAAAAAAAACAAAAACAAATGTTAGCTGTACTGCTAAATCCACGACTGAAGTGAACGGCCCCACTATTCAAGGAAAACATGTGAGTTGCCAGAGTTTAGTAGGTTTTCAGCCACAGTTGTGACAGAAATATATTAATAACATATCTCAGTCCTAAAGATTGTAATATTATCATTTTATGAGTAATAGTTTATCTTATGTATAGCTGAAGTAAATGTTTTGCATGTTCGCTATAATCTATTGTCTTTTTTTCCAGAGCTTTTCTGATGCCTTGGTAAATCAGTCTGCTCATCTCTCGTCTCCAGGGTGCTGCATTAAAATCCAACCACTTTGAAAACTCTCATAGTGTCTGGGACACTACATGTTGGACCTGCAGCTGCTTTAAAACTGATTCTCTGATGTGTTTTTGGGTTGCCTGTATTACATGGGTGATTCCTGTGAGCACACAGCCCAGTTAGCACCATTCTGCATGACTGAAGAGACTGATTGCCTGCAGTTTCTGAGTGATCTTTATCAGATGTAAAGCCCCATAGCTACAGCATGTCCTGATGCCATGTATGCAGTTACATGTTGAGTTGAGTTTGGCAACGTCTAGTGTGCCATGTACAGCCTGTACAGTGTGCTGTGTTGAGTGTGGAGATAAAAGGGTTGAGGCTGCACAACACAATATGTATGGCAGAAGAATGTCTCACTGCACTTATAGGATAATACCATTGTAATATTCTTCCTGTTGCCATTAATGCCCATCAAAATTCATAATGCTATATTTTCCACAGTTGAATAGATATAATAGAATAGTGACAGAGAAAGAAAAAAAACATCACACTGGTATTATCCTTTATTATACCTGTAACGTTAGCTGTATTGTAAATATTCTGTGTGTGTGTGTGTGTGTGTGTGTGTGTGTGGTGTGGAGGGGGCCTTTCATGAGTTTCTAAAAGAATTTAAAGTGCTACTCAAAAATCTATCCTTTGATTATCAACTCCACCTGCTTCTTCCGTGTTCCCCCCCAAAACTCAGAGGTTCTGCCAGTCCTATATGTTTTAGCAATGAGTTTGTCAAACTTCATGTTTTTGGAACGTACTGTAGATGGACAGCAGAGAAGAGGATCATGATGCAGGAGAGGTTTGTGAAGCTTCTGTGACCAATGGTGACAGGGGACAGCCACTGACACCTGCACAAACGTATGATGAGACAAATTCTTATTTGAGTTATTGCACCCCATTAGTTACTGTGTTGGTAGTTCTAACTGACATACCACTCATCCTGCAGTCAGTTACATGAATGGTTTGGAATGTGTTGTGGGTTTTTTGATCAGTCAACTTAGGTTGACTTGCAGTGTGTCCCAATTCCACAAGTGTGCTTTTGATGGATACATTTTCCCATAATGCAATGCACAAAAGAAATGGAGGAGTTGGAAAAACATTTGAACCAGTTGTAAATGGTGTTGAAACAGCATCAAGAACAGAAACACAACTGCATTTTTTGTAAAAACATTTTGTTGTCTCTCATTTTATAGTTGGCAGCTTATTTTTCCTGTTATTAAAATAGATTAATTGATTTCTAATCACACACATACCTGATCAATCTTTTTTTGCTACTCGATCTTTTTTCTTTCAATATCTATGGATTGTGAGCACATTCACATGAATTAATTCATATTCTATAAATTATTTCAGTCAGGGACCATTTCTTCTCTGTGTGAAGACTCCATCTGGAATCCACTATATTACATGATGACAATCAACATCCCTACTATAGAGAGCAGTATATACTGTACACAGTTATCATGTACGGCTTTGGGAACAGCCTCAGCTGATTGTTGGTTTGATGGTTCTACATTTCTGGCTGTGTGGCTCCATGTGTGTCCATGGTGCTGAATGCTCATCTGAGAAACACAATAAGACAAACTGTTGTTTCATAACCAGCTGTAAATGGTGGTAAAACTGTTCTAACATCCGCCATAGAAATCATCTTCTTACATAATGGACCATTTGTAGAAAACAAGTCAATATTCAGGTCACCAAGAAGGAAGATGTCCTTACTTTCATGTGTCACTATATCATCACATATTCTGTCAAATACTTCACATTAGAACTGGGTTGCCTTTAACAACAACCAACTAGAACAGGCTTACAGCCATATTAGTTCAATGTCAGTGCTCATAATATCTTTTCATAGCACAACTGAAATGTGTTCCTGAACATAAAATGCAACACCGCCACCATACTCCACCCTGTCGCCACCCTGTCTCTTCTGTATAACCTATATCCTTTGACAGCCAGCTTAGGATCATCAAAAGTAGTGTCCAGGTGTGTTTCTGACAGTGCTACAACATGAATATTGTCTGAAGAACAGATTCTGGTAATGAACCAAACCCTTCTTACCCTTCAAACTTAATAACAAAGATGTAGTTTTGTTATTTGGGCACACAAAACAAACAAAAACAGCATAAAAAGTTAAAATTGAGACAAAATTGAACCATGAGGCGCTTTAAGATGATCACTGAGTTTGTCCCTCCCTGGGAATGATGACCAGCTTATCATACTACAGGTGGCTTCATCACCTCAGCTTTCAATGTGGGCAACAGCTCTCTGCTCCTCAGCTGCACAGCCTCTGAGAAGTCTTTTCTATAGATGTTTGTGCCCTTTAATTTATCGGCAGATGAAAGGAAACTCTCTTTAATGCGCAAAGGTTTGCAACAATTTCTATAACTCAATCTATCTATATACTATATATATAGATAGATAGATATATAGGTATATACTGTATAGTATATATAGTATATAGATAGATAGATACACAGTATATGTGCTGAAAATAAAGTAGGAGAAAATAGTAAAAAGTACCACAAAGTCAAGCAATCATAACTATAAAATTGAAATTTACATTAGAAATACATATATATATATATTTCTAATGTAAAAATATTAGCAATCATAAATATTTCATATTTATGATTCCTTGACTTTGTGGTATTTTCTCTTACTTTATTTTATAATATAATATTTTGACTGCTGTGCACCACAACATCAAGGGGAATTCTTTGGCCTTGGCAATAAACCTGATTCTGATTCTTCACCATCTCTTGAAAAAAATAGGGAATCGAAAACACTAGAAAACTAAATGCAGTTTGTTCCTGAAATAAAAAAAAAATGACAGAAACTGATTTAGTTGATTTGTAACTGCTATGAGAACCAACACATGAAGCCATACAATGTAAGAAGAGTAAATAGCAACAGGATCAATAAGTTACTATTTCTACAGTGATATTTCCCACTGGGTTTAACCCGTTACAGTTTAATTTAACCTTATCAGTAGTATTTGTGAGTGTATGTATCCTGCTGTGAACATCTTGATCGTTTTTTCCAACATGAAAACATCAGTGGATCCACTGTAAGCTACTGAAACCAAGCTGAAATGTGAGAGAACATCAAATGTCAAGTCTCTCCCTCTCTCCCTCTCTCTCTCTTTCTCTCTGCCTGTCTCTCTCTCTCTCTCTCTCTCTTTCTCTCCCTCTCTCTCTCTTTCTCTCTGCCTGTCTCTCTCTCTCTCTCTCTCTTTCTCTCTCTCTCTCTCTCTCTCTCTCTCTCTCTCTGCGTGTCGCAGTGTGTGGGTTGTCTGTCCCTTTTCTCTGTGGATGTTTTTCTGTTTTCTTTGCTTGTGGGGCAGTGATTTGTTGGAGTGGGTTTGTTTTGGTTTCTGGAGGCGGCAGCTGATGGTGGAGCCACTCAGCAGGGCCACTCGGCGTGGTTGCAGGTGGAGGCTCTGGTTTGGGCAGGCTGCCTCGCCGGCATGCGGATGGGCTTTCTCCGGCTGTCGGTTGTTCGGTGGGGGGGTGTGGTTTGGCGGTGGGTGGGATTATTGGTCTGGTCTCAGCTTCTGGAATGAGCAGTGCTGTTGTGGTCTTTTTGGGTGGTGTTGGGGAGGCGGGTTGCTCAAGGTTGGAGTGGTGATTTGGGGCGCTCCCATGTTGTTGCTGGTAAGCCTGGCAGGAGGGTTGGTCATTTCTGGTGTGCCGCCTTTCTTTGGAGGTGGTTTGTTGAAGGGGGGGTTATCCAGACACAGACAGTTGGTGTCCCCAGTTGAAGTGATCCCTCTCGGCTGTGGGTCTCTTTGCCTTGAGCATGTTGTGTCTTTTGGAGGACAGGTGCACATGATTGTAGGGGGTAGTGATGGGGAGCTTAATCTGGTCTTTGAATTTGGAGTGGATGATTCTGATTGCACTGTGCATGTGGTTTCTGGGACGGTGGGGTGTTTCGGGTGTGGAGTGGAGGGTCATTTGGTTTGCTCATGCCCAGGTGGAGGAGGTGGGGGCTGGCCAGTGACGTCTGCATCTGGGACGCCACCTGCTGGGGTTGGTAGCAGGCCAGCACCCCTAACTGAGCAAAATGGTACTCAGGTACATAAAGTCATACAAAACTCACAAGAAGAAGACAGAGCTGAAAGTGAACAGGAAAATGATAATGGTGAAAATCTGCTGAGTCAACGGGATGAACAGGAAGAGCAAACTCAGTTAAAAGAGCAAATTGGACAAATGGCAACAAGAGTAGCAGAATCAGTATTGGCTGAAGAAGAGGACATTGTTTAGGAAGATGAATGATGTCTCAAAATTATTGATCAAAAGAAAAAGTCCAGAAAGCAAACCCAATAGTGACAAAGCCAGGAAATTGCCGAAGAAAACCTCAGAGTGCTCTTCCTCAGTAAACACAAAGGAAAGTGACAGTGTATTAACTGAAAATATGCCAATGGATATTGAAAGGGGTTATTCTTTCACAAGAATCAGATCCTTTCTGCAGGAAACAAAAGGAATGAGACTAGTAAAGGCTGAACATTGTTTCATGACTCTGTTAAACACAGGACGTATTGGACAAACAGCATTTACAGAGAAAATGGCTGAAAAAAGTCAAAACCCAAATTGCTGATGATGAATAGGACCCCCCCCCCTCTTTTCTTTTTCTGCTGTTTCTTTTCCTTTCTGTTTAGATGCAGCTCAATATTTAATATGTGTGACATCAAGCTGGGCTCTCGAAACATGTTAAAAGAGCTTCACTCTTTAGTCTTTTTGAAGCTTAGAAGTTCAATGTAGCCCTTTGATAATGAGCAGAGTGGAAGAGGGAGTGGAGTGGGGAGGCTTTTAAAAGCCACAAAAGCAGCAACAGTGGTGGAGTTGGGATTTTGTTGTTGTTGTTTTACCTATTTCCTGTGTCCCTGAGGAAATTATTGAAGGTCACTTGTTAAAAATGTGTGCTGTATCCGAAAATGGTGTTTCTAAATGTGTGTGCTCCAACCACTGGCACAGAGAGATTAGCTTTCCTGGATGTACAAACTAATGTTGTAAATAACTGTATTAGTGAAGATTATTTATTTCTGGGTGTTTCAACTGCACCGAAAATGCAGCTCTGGATAGGAACCACCAGTAACCACATGGAGCCTCCAAAAGTTGCCTGATCAAACTGATTGAAACTTATGAGCAATGTGATATTAGGAGGTTCTTTCAGAAGCCAGCGTCAAAACACCTGGGTTCACTCCAAAGATAACTCATTATCCTTAGCCAGATTTCTATTGTTTCAAACACCGAATGAATTCAGTTCAAAGTTGTTCAATACACCCAGTTGGATTATCAGATCATTCTCTTGTACAGTGCTCAATTTTTGTTAAGAATGCAAAGTCTAATAGTGCATACTGCATTTCAATGTGGCCCTTCTCACTGACAATGCTTTAAAAAAAAGCTTTCACTCTCTTTTGGAATAACTATTAGAATACAAAATCTGAATACAGCCCTCCGCAACAATGGTGGGACTACAGTACACTCTCAATGTCACAAGAGACATGACTGGATCTATGAAAGCTCTGGAGAGAGAAGTAGTCGAGCTGCAAACCTTGGCAGACTCCACAGGAGAAAGAGGACATTTTAAAGTTCTCAAAAAGCAGCAAAAGAGAGCAAAAAGTCAGCTCTATCTGACCTGCTGGGTTTTTCTGCTCAAGGTGCTCTGGTCTGATATCGTTTTCAGAACATCGCTAAAATGGATGCTCCTTCTCACTTTTTCTTTTGTCTTGAGCTCATGCATTCCCTGCGGTTCGACACTGGACAACTGCCCAGGAGTCTACTGAGATTCGTGTGCAGTTGCTTTCTTTGACAAGCTGTTCAGGACGGAGTTCAGAGAGAGGCCGGAGGTGGCACAGACCTTCTACGAAGGCTTCCCCAAAGTCCCTGTAGAGGCCAATGCAGAGCTGGAGGCGCAGATCTCTGCTGAGGAGCCATCAGCACTGCAGAACCTGGAGAGCGCCAAGCTCCCGGGGATAGACGGCCTACCTGCAGACTTCCTGGCCTGTTATTGATGAGGACCTATTAATCGTTCTCAGAGACAGTGTGAGTAAGGGCCAGCTGCCTCAGAGCTGCAGGAGGGCAGTCCTCACCCTTCTCCCCAAGAAAGGAGACCTTCAAGAAATCAAGAAATGGTGGCCAGTGGCTCTACTCTGTACAGACTACAAGCTTCTCTCCAAGGTGTTAGCTACAAGACTGAGAAAAGGGATGGAGCAGGTCATTCATATCGACCAGACTTATTGCGTACCCAGCAGGCTGATAACTGACAATATCTTTTTAAGTCGGGACATTTTGGACCTTTCTAGTTCACTGGGAAGTGAAATTGTTCTGATTTCCACAGATCAAGCAATGGCTTTTGACCAAGTTGAACACGAGTACTAGTGGCAGACTTTTGGGTTCATCTCTGGTCTCATACAGGTTCTGTACATTGACATTGAGAGAGTTCTAAAGATTAACGGTGGTTTGAGTGCCTCCTTTAAAGTCCAGAGGGGAGTCAGGGTTGTTCCCTGGAAACTGTGAATCATTTTGGGAAATTTTCCTTTGCAAAAGTCAAATGGGAGAAAAGTGAAGCTCTAATAGTTTGAAAAGAATTGGGTAAAAAGCTAAGTTTACTGGGAGGCTTAGTTTGGAACACAGGAGGTTTCAAATATCTAGGAATTTCTCTTAGAGATGAAACATCCGATAATAAAAACTGGGAAAATGTCATTGAAAATATTGAGGGAAGACTAAAGTAATGGAAATGAGTTTTACCAAAAATGTCTTTCAAAGGTATCATCCTGGTGATGAATAACTTAATGTCTTCTATGTTGTGGCAGCAGATAGCATGCACAGATCCTCCATCCAATCTGCTGGCCAGAGTGCAGGCAGTCATGGTGGACTTCTTCTGCTTTTCCTGCTGAAGGATGAGGGAGGACATGGACTCATTCACCTGTCCAGCAGAGGCACTCCAGTTTATACAGACCAGGCCGGTGTGGTGGGCTGGGTCCCGCTGAAACTCTGTTTTTAATGGAGTGGACACAGGCTGGACAATCTTCCAAGTTTTTATCATGGACTGTTTAAAGTGTGAAATGTTCCACAAAAAAAAAAGACCTAAAAACTGTGGTTTGCTTTACTGGCTTTTAAAGAGCCAGTGGTTTATGGGACTCATCTCAACTATGATGCAGGATCCTCTCTACTACTAGCGACTTTGTGTGGCAAAAACTGTTACACTGGGTAGTGTGGTTGAGCTGTGTGGCCCACCTCTAAACAATGCCGCAGGTCGGGCCTCCCGCATCGGAACCAGACCTGTCAGGATCATCAGCCACATGCTCAGAGACTGAAACCAGCAGCTAACACATACTGAACTCTCTTTGCTTGCTGCACACTACGATGTACTTGTTCAACCTGATGAAAATGATTATTTTCCTGTTGTAAAAATTGTTCCCAATTTTAAAACTCATACTGGTTGTTTGTTAAAAATAAGTGAAACTGTTGAAAACACATTGAATGCCATGGGAGGAAAAATAATGTAGCACTTGATGGAACTGACACCCCGTGGAGGGCTCATAGCACTCAGAGATGATGTAAAGCCTGAGTGGAGAGCACTTTACAAGCCTCCATTAGCAAAAAAAAGTTGGTGACCTACAGTGGAGAGTTGTTGCTGTCAATGCGTTTGTCTGTCATCAATCCAAATATTAATTATAACTGTCCTTTTTGTTTGCAAAAGGAAACAGTTTCTCACTGTTGCCTGGAATGTGGTAGACTTTTTTCTCTATTTCAACTGTTAAGTCAAATGTTTGGTTTGTTAAGTGAGACTTTTTCAAATCAGATGTTTACTTTGGCTTAATACAACAAAAATGGAAAAATTAAATGTCAACTTTTCAGTTTTCTTTTTGCACAAGCAAAAAGGGCCATCTACCTCAGTAGGAGAAATAAGAAGATTCTCTGGACTTTGATGCAAAGACAATTTTCATCTGAATGTTAATTAATCCAGACTGAAAACTGATTACAACTTTTACAGTTAAACAATGTGGAAGAATTCACATATGGTGCTATAAAAATGTCTTGTTCTGTAGAAAGAGATGAGTTGGTTTTTGGACTTATTTTGACTTCAACAATATGGATGTTTTTAATTTCATTTAATTTCTTTGTTCAGGATTTCTAAGTTAACTTTGTAAAGATTGTCATGAGCGAATAAAGAGTCAGTATCAGTGACAATATTGAACTTATTGAGCAGATCAGGTGTCAGCCATGATGTGACCAATACACATTCAATTTAGTTGCTTCATCAATGTCATTATAAAATTTGTGTTTTTATAACAAATCTGTGTGAGAGAAAGACTGGCATCAGATTGGTCCTCAGTATTGGCAGATACCCCGAATCCATCATGAGCGGAAAAAATTGGATTGGTGCATCCAGCTGCTGCATGAGGCAAAGGAAAAAACACAATAAAAAATGATGCAACTGTAAAACATTAAAATGGAATGGAATTCCCCAGTCATTGTGTTTCCTTGAATGTTTCCCCAGTGAACCACTGCTGGACCATTGCTGATTGTTTGTATGCTACACATGATGCCACCTCCATTCATGCCTAATGCAGGTGTTGGAAATGTTCAAATGGAAACACATCCTGAACGCCTGTGCACTTCTCCTCGCTGCAGCAACCTTTTCAAAGAGCAGCGTTTGATTCCGATCAGGGATTTAATGTGAATTAAGCCTCTGGAACTGTCTGTCTGAGGTAGTATAGATTATCTTGATGCCCTTAATGTAAAACGGGAGGTCTGATAGAGACAGTAACTCACTCACTGAGTGTGTGTGTGCGTGCGTGTGTGTGTGTGTTTTCATAAATGAAAGACACTTTATTATGTGGAAGTCAGGGGACAAGGCACTGGCACACTGTACAGAGAGAGAGAGAGAGAGAGAGAGAGAGAGAGAGAGAGAGAGCACGGGGACCTCTGCTGCTCGCGCCTCCTCGCGGTGCGCTCGCGACGCACACCAGTCCGCGGGAAGGCTCCAGGTCGGTGACAGACAGCAGCCAGAGGAGAGAGGTGGAACCAAACACGGACACTCGTCTGTCTCTCCCCAGCAATCAGTCCTGGTCCTCCGTGTCAGGGGACTGTCCTCTCAGCGTCCTCCCGGCTGTTGCAGCCTCTCTCTCACACAGAGGATCGGTTATGTGATGGGTGTTGGAGCGGAGCCCGGAGAGGGAAGTGGGGTGATGATGATGAAGAGTAGGTTTCTGCCGCTGACCGGGAAGTTCGGCATCCACTTACAGACGACGCTCAGCGGGGAATAACGGAGCCACGGAGGGATTACCGTCACTTCTTTCACTACTTTGCAGTCGAATTCCTTTTGTTCTGGTTTCTGCGCTGAGATGTGGTTTTAATGATGCTCGAGCTCACCTTCGGATCGTAGGCCTGCGTGTTGTCTGGCTGATCCAGCGGCTGCCTCTGGATTGTGGCTCTTCTCTGCCCATATTTGGAGCTATTTGAGTTAACAGGACGCTCCCCATCCAGGTCTACTGACCGTCTGATGTCCGTGCAGAGTGAGACGAGCCTTACTGTGACATGGAAAAAACGGGACTCTACAGCCTCCTTTATTACTTCATTCTCAATTGGCCCTTTCTGATTTGTGCAGATGGTAAGTGAACCCCCCGAGAGGAAGAAGCAAATGGGGAATGAGAGAAATATCGGACATAGACTGTGGCTTTTAAAAAGCTATACTTTAAAATAAATGCCAGCTGTCCGCAGGATTAAACATGCACCCCGCTGAAATAAGCCAGAGCATTTTTACTGTACAGTTATTCCTTCTGGGTGATTAGAATAGCTGGAGGGCTGTTACAGAGCAGAAGAAAACAGTAAAACATTGCAAACAAACACACAGCATGACCCAGCTGGGCCCACGCACAGCAGCACCAGGGAAAGGTTAGACAAGCACTCACCATCATTTGATCAAACAAAGCTGAGGCAGATTATAGGTCACAGGTGCTCTAATAAAACCATTTCAGTCTATAAATCACGCTTAATGGGGACTATAGGAGGAGAGCTTAAAATAGAGGAAGTCTGCATGATGGCAGGAGAATAGATGGCCGAACAACAGGCCAAACTCTGGATTGTTTTAAAAGGTGTTTCACATTAGAATGATCCCACTCATTAATCTGTGCTTCTGATGTCCTGCCTCTCTATACCAAAGCTGCATTTACTGAAGTCCCTAAAGATGTGAGTGTGGGGGAGGGAGAGGACGTGGAGATGCCCTGCACCTTCAAGGCTGTCGGCTCAGCGCCCATGTCTCTGGAGATCCAGTGGTGGTACCTGAAGGAGGATGTGCCTAAAGAACTGCCTCACGAGCTGCAGATCAGCTCCCCGGCCAACAGAGCCAAGGTATCTGCAAGTCTGACAACAGAAAGTTAATTATACATAACTGAGGTCTAAAAATGTGTGTGTGTGTGTGTGTGTGTGTGTGTGTGTGTGTGTTGCTACAACCTGCCCTACATGACCTGCACATATTGTTTGACTGTCCCTGCACACCTGAAGCGCTACAGCACGTTGTGTTTCCAAGCTAAAGATCTGATAATATTCATAGATGGTGGCTGCACTTCTATCATGTAAATTTGCCATCAACATTTGTACACTTTGTATAATATATGCATTCACACTGGCCTATATTTGTAAATCCACAGGCTGCAAATATCTGTAAAGTCCTCCTTGATATGAGCCTGATACAGACGGTATCTTTGATCTCCGGTGTGTTCAGTTCAGTGTCTACATTTGTTAAGTAAGAATCAGCAGTGCTTGAAGCCATATTATATAGAAATCCATACATCATGCAGTTTATCGGCTTATCATAACATCCTCGTGATATGTGTCTGACCTCGGCTGCACCATTTGTTCGTCTTTACCATCAGGCAGAAGCAAGGGAGCATGTGCATTAGTCAGGAGCAGGGCGATGTCACTGGGACTGCAGAAAGGGCACTTGTTGGTTATCAGCACCATTACATTCCTCTCAGGTCTGCTGCCTAAAACCGCCATGATAGGATATTGTGGCAGGACGCGGTGGGAATTACTTTTCCCCTCAGCATGACAAATCAGTCTTTTTCATTCGTCGGAGGAGTCAGGGACAATCACATCTGCGGCATTTCCTCTGCGGTTTAAGCACATTAAAACATGCAGCGGGGGTAAAGAGAGCAGAGGAGAAAGACAGAGAGAGAGAGAGAGAGAGAGAGAGAGAGAGAGAGAGAGAGAGAGAGGGGTTATCAATGGCGTCTTTGAGAAATGTATGCAACCAGCTCTGCTCATGCCACTTGCTCTCTCCACCACATGAAAGAGAAATCTCGTGTTATTGTTGCCAGTAATGTGCATGTTTAGTAATGTAACAGTTGCTGTTTTGTTCATTGATAAACATGTTGATTCCCAATGCTTTCTCTTTTCAGGTCGCTCCCAGAGAAGCCACCAAAATAAGTGTAAGTGTTGATCAGCAGATCTTTATTTTCCAAATACCACACAGAGGACTGTCATTTGATACATTCAGATTTATTTGACAGAACAATACCTAGCATGTCCTAAGAGAAAGAAAACCCCTACCTGACATGGAGGAGTAGATTATGATTAAAAGGTGGAGTAGTATTTCTCCCACTGATGGACACGCTCCTCTCTCTTCAGGCTGAATCATGTTCTGTGTCTCTTTACGATGCCACAACTCCATTAAATGCCAAAGGTCTGGCTCAACTCTAATGGCTGATACCCCTGACACTCACTCACAGGCCATTATTTGACTGTGTCGTGTGTGGTCTTCTAATGGGAAATAAGCTTCTAATCATTTCTGGTAAATGAAAGTTTGATCTCGGCACATCAAAACTAAAGTTCAAGAGATCCTTGTTATGTATATTTATACACATGTTCCATTTAAATCAATGGATCGATTAGTCAAAGAAATCCTCTGAAGTCTTCTGCTGTCCCAGTTTCTTCAGACCTGGTGTCAGTGTTAAACGCTGTGGCAGGTTGGGCTGTGATAATAAGTTACAGTTTTACTGTTAAAGCGTGCCCTTATTAGGGATAATTGAGGCTCTGTAAGGACTGATTATACCCTTATTAAGCTGATGGTTAATGCATACTAAAACTGCTAGTTGTTGAAGCGTCGCTGCCTGCCATGTTTCAGTGTTTCCTTCTTCCTCTGCCTCGGCTCCAGACTGTGCGTGTTCAGGGCAACGCCATCTCCCACCGCCTCAGCCTGTCCAAGGTGAAGAAGGAAGACGAGGGGGTGTACGAGTGCCGCGTGTCTGACCTGTGGGCTGACGAGACTCAGGAATTTACGGTTCATGCCACACTGCACGTCAGGCCGGGGGACGGCATGGTGGCCGAGGAGGCTGTGTCGCACATCCAGAACCGCTGGCCACTGAGGAATACCAACACAGCGCTGGGAGGGGGTGGAGCAGGGAGGGCCACCTCAGAGCCCGGACAGGGCCTGGCAGGAGGTCAGAGGTTAGGGCAGGGGAAGCACCGGGTGCCTCAGCAGGCCCAGCCCAGCCTCCTCCCGTCTATCTCGTCCACCACCACCTCGGTGGCCAAGTCGTCAGCCTCACCGCTGCCAGGGAACGCAGCCATCCTCCGGCAGCAGCACGGAGCTGGTGAGTGAGTGTGGGAGGGAGGGGTGGAACTGAAACAGAGCCACAGTGACCCCTAGTGGTGCTAGAAGGGAGGAACACACAGCTTAGCAGACTGCTGTGCTGCTCAGCATCTGTCTCCAGGTTCATCCATCTTTGTAAGTCAGATCTGAGCAAACGTGCTGTTGATCCTCTCTGACAGGGAGCCTTCATCTTTGTGTTCATGTGGGAAATATTTCAGTCTCAGAGTCACCATGGAGTCTTTAGATCAATTGCACCTGCCACTATACTTTTAAGTGTGTACGATTTCTGCTACATACTTGACTAGTCTGGAGTCTGCCTAATGTCCATGTCATATTGGACACAGAGTACTTAGAATAATAACACCCTGTCATGCAAATATACTGGAATTACTTAGTATAGAAAGTGTCTTTCATTTGGCCACCTTTGGAAATAGAGACAGAGATAGACCCCAATAGAGTGTGGGAGGACTGGGTTTATTAGGTGTGATGTGTCCATGTGTTTTTATTCTGGCACCAGTAGGGACTCTCAGATTTGGTGGCAACCCTGCGTGTGAGAGTATGAATATCTCTGCATTCACACGTACTGTGTGTGTTCTCTCGTGATGTGTGTGTGATGATGAGTGTGATCTCCCAGCTCAGCGTTCTCCATCATCTATTCATATGCTACTGCCATACCTCAGTCACACTTTTCAAATCTCTTTACATCAGGGGAGCGTTTTTGTTGACTTGTGTACGAGCGTGTAACACTTATTGATGCCAGCAGCTTGGCAGATGGTACGGGAGGGATGGCAGCAAGAGGAGGGGGTGGAGAGTTGTAATCTACCTCCCCATAGCTCTTCTACCTGCCCCAGTTCTGTTCGACGAGGCGTACTTGTGAATAATTAAAACCCATCCAAGTCGAGTGGAGTCTGTGAGCCGTGCTGCTGATGCAGAGAGCAGTCAGCCAGCATGGACTGTAGGACAGACGCTGTGTGCAGGACTGAGACTGCAGACACCATGTGGTGCTCATATGAAGTGCCTGTGCTGTGGCACTTCCATGTGCTGGAGTTATGTTGCTCTATGACAGGGGCTGTCAGAGGTGTCGGTGTTGTTTCTGCTGCTCTGTGTGTGTGTGTGTGTGTGTGTGTGCAGACATCTGTTGTGTCATTCAGAAGACTATCAGTCCACTGTCCTCACAGCTTTGATAAGCCATTCAAAGGCTTCTCACAGGGATGGGGGGGGCTTTTTATGAGAGATGTCTGGAAAGACTGGCAGCGTCTGTTTGTATCTGTGAAGCAATATATGAATCAGGCATATCAGCAATGTAATATTTGGATGACAGATTCATTACAATGCATACATGTGCATTTGATCTATTTTAGCCACTGTGTTTAAATTAGAGTTTTGAATGGGTAAAGTGAACATGTTTGCATGTGTAGAATGATTTGCCTCTTGTAATATCTGCAGAAACTTGAGGCAACAGTGTGTGCGACGTACAGGGAACCTGTCAGGGATCCACCTGCTAGAAAAAAAAAATACTACTACATAGATGTGTGAAAATGTTCTGCCAAAATATGCCATGTTTTCTACACTTGAGTTGATGTAATGTGTGCTCACCTCCTTCAGTGATTGCACACACTTAGTTTAATCAGGACAGGTACTAATAACACAGTTGCGTCTGCTCCAAGCATCGCACTTGTAATGAGGAAACCCCTCTGGTGGTCATATGCAGTGAGACGTGGTGGTGCAATGAAATGAAAAATATAGTATGTGAGTACAGACATGGTCAGTTATCAGTTTGTTGTAATTTAAATGTGGCAGGCCCACCCTGCAGCAGACAGACCTGTGATGAGGCCAAATGCAATAAATCCAAACCTGCTATTACTGGACACACAGTTCCTCCTCCTGTGTCTGTGTCCTTTCAGTAAGCCCACGAACCAAAACCAACCAATGATTAACAAAGGAGTTGTGAAGCCATGTGCTCACTGTTCATTTATGTAACCTACATCTGTTGGTTGTATTCCGGATGATTACTTACGCAGCACATTAAACCTCACAGTCAGAAGCTCAACTTATTACTGAACGGTCAAGCCTGATCGCTTAATGCCTCTTATTGTTTTGGTCATTTCACAGCAGGTACGGTAATGATATCAACTGTTCTCTGCGCTCACATTTCCCTCTGGTACAAGGCTAAAGTGACCATAAGAATCAGTCAGAGGTGGACTGCTACAACCGCTCCAAAACTTCAGTCTGTTCACATGAACAAAGAGATAAGCATACACCACCAATTAGTAATAATACATGTTTCTATGGTAACTTTTGAATATAACAGTGACTCTGACCCCCACTGTGTAGTCCCCTTAGATCAGTGATTTCCAGTCTTTTTGGCTTGTGACTAGAGGCTGGGTAATATCACCTCAAATCAATATCATGATTAATTGTCACATTCACCTCGGTAACGATTAATAAACAATTAATATCTTATTAAATACAGTTATGCATATGTTGTACTGAACAATAAACAGGACCCATGGACTGTAGCACAGGAGGGACTCCTTTGTTGTAGCTAACTTTGTGTCAAAATATTCAGCTGCTGGTTCACACTCAGGAACTGGACCGGCTCTACTGTAACTAATGTTACAGTATCTCACAGTTTCTTACATTCCTGTGTTTAAAATGTTTTATTTTAAAGATAAATAGACACCATACAAATGTCATATAAAGCTTCCATACTTTCTTCTTCTTGAAGTCCTCAAAAATAAACTGTACCTCCAACAGTCGGCTACATACAAAAGAAAACAATGCACATTCAAAAATACTCCTCAAACAGCTGGTTCGAACTGAGGTCTGCCTCTGACCAGGCTGATAGCCAGTTATTGTTTAGGATAATGGAGTGGCACCTGGGGTGGCCAATCAGATTTCCAGGCCACACCCTGACAACGCCCCTGTCACCAAAGTGTGAGTTTCCCCTCAAAACGTACTACTGTTACTGTTAAGAGGTCAGAAGGAGCAGAAGCATAGAGAAAAAAGCAACATTTAGAGAAAAGTCCCAAAAAAGAACACAAGCATTCGTAGTGTGTTTTGTGTTTTTCTTCCTTCCTGTTTCATTAATCATATCATGACCCCTCACATTTATTTTGTGATTGGGAACCCCTGCATTAGATAATGAGCTGAGGAAAGTGAACATCTGTGTGAACGTGCTATGATTTCTCATATTGTAATCAGATGAAACTCATGAAATTGCAGATGAAACGTTTGCAGAGACACAAGGTCTTCCGGCCACTCGGTCTTTAGCAGTCCCTGGAATGTGAGCTTTTAATTCAAGTGAAATTGATTTCATGGAGCAGAGGCTTGTTGATTTAGCTTTTTATTGCTGGAGCAGCTAATAACAGCACACATTCGATGAAAAGACCTGGACTAAATCTTGTTATGGATTCTCGAGGATCTCCTGGACAGGTTTCATGACATCCTCCCCATACACTACCGTGTTATTTCGTGGGTTTACGAGTGAGATATCAGATTAGTCTGTACCCATTTACCCTCCATTATAGGCATGCTGTCATATCAAGACAGCATGCCTATAATGGAGGAAAATCTAATATTTATATTATTTAGAATCTGCTATCTGCTTTTGTTGCTGCACTCCAGTAGGACCTCTGTCCTCTGAACCAACATTTAACAGTCACTCAAGGAAAAATCTATTTCAGTGTAAGGATACACATTTCTCCACAAGCAGAGCAGCAGCGAAGAGAGGTATGGGGTTTTAAATGAAGAGGGTAAAAGTGATTCCAGGAAAGGATGAAAGCACGTACTAAAGCCGAAGTAGATGAGACGGCATGCTCAACCACACAATGTACTGAACATCAGTGTGTAAGAGTATCCAAGGTTAGATATCCCCTTTTCTGCAGTTCAAACTACTCGAATTGAATGAAAGAGAAGTAAATGTCAGCACTAACTTGCACAGTAGGTCACAAGGTCCGTCAATGTCAAGAGAACAAACTATTGCTGTTACATGTTGGTAACAGCAATAGTTTTCAATAGTTTTCATTTCTGAAGGTCTAAATAAGCAGCCAACCCTTTTAACTGGCTTGCTTCCTATCTGCTCTCACCCTAATCGCTGATGATTCACTGAAGCACAAACCTTCGACAGTTTAGCTGCGTCATGTTTAAACCACAATTTTAATTTTAGCTCACTTAGCAACACAAGCCGTGTACAGAGCCTGGTGGTACAAATTCACCTGAATCCTTTTGGTGAAGCAGCTAACAAAGGATCATCCAATGGATCTGTCACATAATGGCCATCAACATGTGAGTGGGATTAAAAAGCTTCATTGTTATTACAAAAAATATCTGTTTTCTCTCCAGTCATTTCAGCTGACCAGAGAACTAACAGAGCGCAGTCAGTTTATTTCACACTCCACCCCCGATTCAGTGACTAACATTGATCCACATTGTATTTGCTGTGCAGAAAAACATACATATGTGACTTTCTGACACAGACACATTGACAGGCAGTATCATTTTGTTCAGATGAGAGGGGAAGCATATAAAAGTGCAAATACAGCACAGTCGCTGATGGTGAAATCAGTCAACAGAAAAGTGATTTCACATCCGGCTGAAGTGCAGTGGCTGATCACAGAACAAGTATGTTCTCTGATCTTAATCCAGATGATCCTGTTGTTGTCCTCTTTGCTCAAATACTATTTACTTAGCTGTATAATTCTGCTTTTTTTCTGAAATGCTGCTGAAATCAAACAGTCCTTTTGTTAAGTGCACCACTGACCATTTCAGACAAACACCCTGCTTTCTCATTAGTTTCCTCCTCCATGTTTGTCTTGACTTTACATCTAGTGTTTGTTTTTCTCTCTAAACTGCTGTTTGCTTTTGTTTCCTGTCTTCGTCACATCTTGCTGTCGATATTCCTTAGTATTAAAAACCTGAACAGGCATTCAGTTCTAGTGAAGATTCCAAATTTTCCAATGATACCAATTATGTCAGGAAATGTGTATATCTATCAGTATATATATAAAACATCTGGGGGAGGGGGGGGGTTCTTCTAAAAGCCTCTCTCCTGATTAGCTGCTGACAGTTTTGTCTGCTGAAGAGTCAGTCACACTGGACGGCAGGAGAGGAGGAGGTTGGACCAGCGTCTGGTTCAAAAGACGTTTAGCCTGCTTCACTGACATTCAGCAGGGGAGCTGAGAGCGTCGGAGCGGCCAACAGAAAGCAGGTGCGCTGCTCTGCCTCGCGCTGTCCGGCGTTTCCATGACCTTCTCTGCTTCCATCACAGTTAGTTTGGTGGTTCAGTCATTGGTAAAGTTTACAGCCTGCCATGCTGTTGCTTCTGCGTTGCTCTGTGTACAATGACGCAGTTAAAACTGATAACTCCAGTCATTGACCTTTAGGGGGCAGTCATTTCTACTTGAAAGTTGCATAAACATCGGATCATTTAAGAAAATAAATGCTTTTTTGAAATGATCTCTGTTTTTTATTATGGTGGCATTTGCCTCATGAAATGGATTTTATTGGAGTAGCATACAGCCAGTGCAGACTTACTGCTGATTAATATTGCGGTGGTGTGGGCTGATATTTTCACATTTGAGTCCTTGAGTGGACTGTCACCCGGGCAGGCTGCTGGTGTCTGTTATACACTAAATCCAGTTTAAGTGGCTCGCTGACACTTTTCTATTGACAGAAGAACCCGGAGGAATCCATCTTGGCAGTTTTTTTCCAGTTTCCTCAGAGTTGATCTGCTCTAAGTATTTAACAACAGATGAAGGTTACAAAGCGTGGCAAAATTGAAAGATTACCTCATGCTCGCTCTCGGCTCTGCTGCCTTATCCTCAGTAATAACAGTAAAAGTGATCTTGTGAGTGGGGTGGGGGCTCAGAAATGCAGGCATCTGTCACTTTTCTGCAATGTCATCTGACATCTGAGTGGCAGAAATAATAAGTATGGGAGGGGGGGCGGTGGCAGCGGCTGGCAGGGGGAGGGGAGAGATAAGCTTACAGGTGTCTCAAATTGCCTCTCATATTTTCATTTGGCCTTGCCTAGTCACTGATAAGCCTGCCCCACCCCCCTCTCTCTGTCTGTCCATCTCAGTCACGTGCGTCATGCTGCATTCACTGAGTCCTCATCAACTTGTAAAGTTGGGAAACCATGGCATGACCACGCTGTATTTACAAGGTGTTTACATTCAGATGCTCGTCGATCACTGTCCCAGCTACATTGTTGTCCAGTTCTGCTCATAATGAAAGACTGCTGCTGTTTTGTGAACTTCATGTTGTTTTATGACAGAATGAATCTGAACTAAACTAAACTAAGTCAAGTCCAACATATCACATTTGATATCTGATTGTTGACCTTAATGATACTGTTGACAGCTCTGCACTTTAGTTGCTTAAACCTACATTCATTGAGTTTTTGGCCACTCAAGCTATAAACACAATTATTGACACATTATTTCAGTGATGACATAATGGTGGTTGGATGCTGACAGTGGTGGTGGAGGTGATGGCTAGAGGTGGTGGCTGGATGCTGACGGTGGTGGTGGTGGCTGGATGGTGACACAGTGTCAGGAGCTGGAGGACGTGTGCTACTCGTGCAGCTGATTGGGTTAATAAATATGAGGGTAACCAGGGAGGGCTCAGTGACTGGATGGTGTGAATCAGCAGGGCGTTTTCTCAGATATTAAACTGGCAGGATAACAGAGAGCAGTGAGAAAATATGTGGATGGGTAGGAGCCAAGAGACATGGTTTAAAGGAAGAAATAAGAGGAAAAAGAATGAAAAATGAAGCGGGTTATTAACTGTAGTATTTAAGAGTGCCTACGTGTTTTAGAATAAAAACTGCTGAGAACATTTGCATATGTATACACCAAGCAGAGTCTCTTAGGCAAAGAAAATCATGGTGAGTGGGCGTTTTCTCCATGAATGCCACAGTATCTCAACATACACGGAAAGAGCAATTATAGGTGAAATATTTCATAATGTGCAGTGGTTCCAGTATCTCTTACACAACAGTAATATTGCAGTAAATGTTATATGAGATTTTGGGAAGGACAGGAAGATTAAATACAGTGAGACAGAATCAGACACCTACACAGACTGGCACACGGAGGACCTCCATGTCTCTCTGCAGAATCTGGCCTGACAGCTGCTCTGCACGGGCTCTGTGTGTGTGTGTGTGTGTGTGTGTGTGCGCGCACGTGTGTTCACATGTGGGACTTGAGGGTGGATGTATGTTGTTTTCTGTTTAAATGTCACAGGTTTTACCTTTTCAGTACATCTGAATTGAGTCTTGCTGTAAGAAGCTGCTGCAGACTAAGTGTGCTAAGTAACCAAAATGTCTACCAATGTTTGAGACGGTGTGTGTGTGCGTGTGTGTATGAGGTGACATTGCTGTCAGTAAAGCCATGAAGCTCCAGTGCATTCTGCAGTACTTATTTTTCTTATTATAGCTCCAGGGACTGCAGAGGCACACAGACATCTACATTATTATTATTTTTATTATTATTATTTGAACTGCAACCTTTTTTTACTGCACTCTACTGCATTTCTTTACTGAACTCTACTGCATTTCTTTGTGTTTGGTTGGCAACATACACATATTCATTATCATTACCAAAGAGCAGAGTAGAAAACATTCAGGTAGCAGCTTTTCATGTTTAGCCGGTGCTGACCGTCACTTTCACCAGTTAAAATGACAAACGTCTCCGGGGCCAGGTCATATCAGATCATCTGTGAAGGAAGAAGCTCCACTCTGTGACACCACTGTACAAACTGAGTGTTTCTGTAGTTCTAACAACTCCAACAGAGTGAGACGTCTTCTGTCTAGCGGATCGCTTAATGTCAGTTTAAAGGATAACTTAAAGGGTATTTTTAAACTGTTGTCTGGGCCACGTTTTTACATATTTTGAGGTCTAAATTACTAACAGGTACCAAAGGTTTAGGAATTGATCCAGTAGATCGCCTCAGCCAGCAGCCGTGAACGGGCTGCAATGTAATCCTTGGGGGCAACTGCGTCCGTCAGAGTCCGTTCACAAAAGTGCTTGTTTTTGCCAGTGACAGGTTCACATTGTTATTCGAAGTGTCTGACAACATTATAGAAAGGATCCCTACAGAGATGGACCGTTTTGTTAAAGAGTAAGATCCTTTTTGTTTTAGCACAAACAGAAAGTCTCGCTCTGAAATCTCGCGAGAGGTTGATTTGTTGCAGGAAGACGACGATGGAAACGTGAGTCAGAGTTGGAGAGAAGAGTTTACATAGAGGAACTGCTAGCAAGAATTTATTTCCAAAGTCATGGCTGAATATTTAGTTGATTTCGACAAGTATACGGATCTCCCCCTGCAACAACTGTACACCCGATAGGGGGGTGTCCAGCAGGGGTCTGTGATGTCCTTCAGGTGGGCCAACACTAGTCTCTCAAAGGATTTCATGAGCACAGACGTCAGGGCGATAGGCCTGTAGTCACTGAATCCTGTGATGGAGGGTTTCTTGGGGACCGAGATGATAGTTGAGTGTTTGAAGCAGGAGGGGGCTTCACACAGCTCCAGTGATCTGTTGAAGACCTGCGTGAAGATGAGGGCCAGCTGTTCAGCACAGGCTTTCAGACAGGAGGATGATGTGCTGTCTGGGCCTGGTGCCTTCCTGATCTTCTGTCTCTGAAAGAGCTGACACACATCCTCCTCACAGATCCTGAGTGCAGGTGGAGGGGGTGTAGTTGGTTGCGTGAGGGGTGTGAATGGTGGCTTATCAAATGTACAGTAAACACATGCAGGTCGTCGGCCAGTTGATGGTTTCCTGTAGCTAGTGATTTCCTGCAGGACTCTCCCCACTGACGCCGGGTCGTTGGCTGAAAACCTGTTCAGCTTTTCAGTGTAGCTCCTCTTTCTAATCTGATCTCCTTCATGTTTCTTTCCTGGTTGTACAGGATTGTACTGACAAAGCTGCCTGAGTTTAGCTGTAAATCAGGGTTTGTTGTTGTTGAATGTGCAGAAAGTTTTAGTCTGCACTCACATGTCCTCACAAAAGCTGATGTAAGATGCCACAGTGTCAGAGAGTTCATCCAGGTCTGTGGCTGCAGCCTCAGAAACACTCCAATCAGTGCAGATGATTACGTCATAGTGAAAACTGTAAAAACAAATCAATAGTGAGCTGCTAACACTACTGGAAAAGAGTATACAGTACATGATCCTCTTCCATTATGACATACCAAACACAGAAACAACTTTTCTTTTACAACACTATTTGTAAAGATAGACATAATATAATAATGATGCATCAAAACGATCATCGCAGTTATCTTCGTGCTGCATTTGTGCATATATTGAACATATTACATTCTCTCCCTTTCTTCTTCGTGTCATTACTGAGCCGTTTGAGGTGAACTTTTTTCCACTGGTCTTTGTAGAAACCAATACAGCAACTAAACCATACAAATGAAATAATATGTTTGCAGTGATGCAGTGATGACAACATACAATATTTCTGAGCAGCAGTGGTGACAGTGACAGTGAGCGGGTAGGTTGAGTGTGGTGTGGGTGGGGGTAGAAGGGTTTACAGTTGACTTATATGGGAACATGGAAAACTTAAAAACATGTCATACTGATTATTTCTAAAAGCAAAGCATTGCATTTTCTTTAGCCAATTTCTCCTAGCACATTGATGCAGTGGAATCGGAGTACTTCAGAATTACACACCTACCATATAGCAGTAGAGGTCAACAGTCTTATAATAAATCAACCGTTCAAATGATGTCTGAGCTGCTTGACCTGTGCTGTCATATCTCTTTTTCCTCTAGCACAGGTTTGTAACAAATGCTGCAGTGCTTGCATATTTTGAAGTAAAGGTTGAGAGATCAAGTGATGTGTCAATTTCCTGAATATCCTGAGGGCCAGATTTACTAAGAAAATGGCGTTGTGTAAATGTGCACTTTCATCGAGTTTGCGCTTGCAATCTGTATGTATTCAGTGTGATTTACTAAGACAGCAGCTCATTACACAGTCAGCTCCTGACTCCACACTTGGTTTTAGCGCTGTGCCAGCGTTGGAGAAAGGTCTGGCTGAATTATCATTCTGGTATAGGAGAAAAACACTCTGGCTTGTTTGTATTTCTTTAAACTAATCACAATCGTCTTGGGTGGTGCTAAGTCCAGGATGCAGCGATGGTGCCCTTGCTAAATAGTGTCACAGATAGCGGAAGGGAAGGAGAATTCCAACTGAAATAGTCAGCCAATGGCAGGTTTATACCCACAGCCTACTTCCTGTGAGTCAGACCAGCTCCTGACTGATCCTGGTACTGAACCTTCAGACACACACTGAGAGTGAAGGAGAGATCAGAGGTGGGATTTCTATGAGATCACTATGTTCAAAAAGGAAATCTTAACAATGGTCACAGTCTAGCACATCTGAACACACACAGGCTTGTATGTACTGTATGGCTAATATGCTTGTGGTACTGTAGATATACTGTGTAGACTAAAGGTATGTAGTGTATTCAGCATAAGGCCTGCCACTCAAACACAAAGTGAAGCAGTCTAAATTTGAGCCATTCCCAAAGTGTCTTTATTTAGTTTTATTTAGCAGAAAAGAATTATCCTCTGTACAGTACTTGTTGTATAATGCTAATAATAATTACTAATGGTGAGTGAAATGCCATTTTTCATTCAGGCCTGCCCGAGAGAAATTCACTTCATTACATGGAACACTTTAATCCTAATAATCTGGTTAAGTTAAAAGAAAAAAAAAAGGCCACTAAAGGCCTCATGGCTGTGGACTCTACTCTCTTGCCATTGGCTCGCAGTCCTGCAGGACATCTGGTCCACAGTTGGACCCTTCTCCCCTGCAGTGCTCATAAAGAGATGAGGCTAAAAAAAACTGGAGTATTCTTTTAATGTTATTAATCAAAGTAATGTCTTTGAATGCACTTTGAAGCACATTTAGGTTTTCAAGGTTGATCTTTATAAATGCCTGAAATAACTTCATTCATTTTTCCTTCTCTGGCAGTGTGACGTTTCAGTCTGAAAGTATTTCCATGTAACTTTTATCATACCCAGTTTACATTTCAAAGATTACATCAGTCATCAGCGAGCTGTTGGTGATTTTCAGGCTTTTATTCCATCAGAACTCTCTGCTTATCCTCTGTGTGGTCCAGCAGGTGATCTGTTCTGTGCCAGACGCTGAATCCACTGTAGTCAGTACATCCTGCCTTTTTTATCCGTGACACAATGATTTTATGTTGTGTAGATGTTTTTACTCCCACACTGTTGTGTTGAAACAGTTTTAATAAAAGAATTTTACTTGCTTGCATTACTTTGGTAGATTATTTTGTTACCTATTTTAAAAATTCCATTCCATTTCCATTCTGGTTTTAACGTGGCGAGGAGATTATTATGGGGGTTGGCGGTTGCATAAGTGTACCAGGTGAGCTGGGATGGCCAGCTGTGAGTGGGGGTGTCCAGGTTTACCATGAGGTCTGGTCTTATCTCCTGAACTTACAGTCTGGGTCATTCATCAAAGTACATCCTACAAATTCAACATCTAAATCGGAAGCTTTTATTGACTGACAGCTAAGAACACCTCAGCTCACTGTACAAATCAAATGGACTGTTGATCTGCTGACGGGGGGGCAGGGAGTCTAATCGGCTGAACATTTCTGGATGGGTCAAATCTGTTTGGGTGGACAGCCTAAAGGATGTTTATGGGAAAGATGCTGCAGCTCTTTAACATGAATAAGTCACTGTGTCTTTTGATATATGCTATTTTTAAATGTAAAGAACACTGGTGATATATTTGGCAGGCTCGATGTTACATTTTACATTGTGATGTCAGATTAGGTGGAAGATCCGCTGCAATGCGCTTCTTTTTGTGCCAGCGATGCCACTTACATGAAGGAACTAACCAACTTGCCATTGCTTAAATCCCTCCCCCAAAGAGTGATTGTCCATGGTCTCATTTCTCTGTGGATGGCAACTACTTGATGGATTGACATGACATTTTGTACAGACATTCATGGTGCCTAGAGGATGAATCCTAATGACTTTGGTCCCCTGACCTTTCTTCTAGCGCCACCTGCATATCAACATTTTCACTTAACTAGTGAAATATCTCTAGATCTACTTTATGAATTGGCCCAATATTTTGCAGACACATGCATGGTGTCCAGATGATGAATCGAGGTTGACTTTTGTGGTTTTGACTGAAATATCTCAACAACTATTGGATGGATTGTGATGAAATGTGGTTCAGACATTCATGTTCCCCTCAGGATGAGCTGTAATATCTTTGGTGATCCTCTGACTTTTCATCTAGCGCCATCATCAGGTCAAAGTTTTAATGTGTCCAATACTTTGGTTTATGACCAAATACCTGCAGAGCTAATGACATTCCCATCAGCCTCAGCTGTACTCTGTATTTACTGCTAATTAGCTAATGCTAGCATGCTATACTAAAATGGTGAACATGGTAAGCATTATACCTGTGAGCATGTTAGCATGGTGACGTTTAGCTCAAAGCACCGCTGTGTCTTACAGCCTCACAGAGCTGCTAGCGTAGCTGTAGACGCTTATGCTGTGTCTCAATTAGGATACTTCGGTTAGTACACGTCCATGCAGTACACTTTGTACACTATGTACTGACTTGCGTAGTGCATGAATTTTGACAGGGTAGTGTTGTCTCAAATCGAACACAGCCGTTGTGCACTTACCAGAAATGACGATTGCAACCTTTGTCCCCGTGTTCTTCTTCTTCTGGCGACCGCTGAGGGTGAGAAGTGTGCAGCGTTCCACACTCAACCTTCTGACTGTTATGAGTAAACCATCCAGGTACTCATAGTGCACTGCATTTTACCATAATTGTCAGTGTGAACGCACTTATGCACTCAAAATAGCAAGTGTAAGTGCGGAAGTACGCATATTGAGACCCAGCATTAGTCTTGTCGATTGATCTGTCTTTAGTAACATTATTAAACAAGATACTGTAAGTCTAAGTGTGATTTGCAGAATCGAGTTATAATTTTCTTCTTTCTTTATCTTCTACCTTTCTCTCTTAACCAGGCAGCAGTGTGATGAGCACCATGGATCCCCTCCTCTGCATCACTCTCCTGTTCCTGCATAAGCTCCTCCCCTTCCTGTTGGCCCACTGAAGAGACTTCAACCAAAATTATGTCGACCTGCAACGTTCTCACTTTCTATACCAAAAAAAAACAAAAAACAAGCAGCAGTCAGTGCCCACCAGGGCAGAACGGGTCACATTAAATCGATGTAAGCTGTTGCAACCCATCACTGCAGGGAGTGAAAGCAGTGCAACAAAGGATGGAGCAGTCGCACAGACGAGACTAAAGGAAAGGAGTAAAAGAGGACTAAAGGAGGACACTCCTCGGACTGGAAACAGAAGAAAACTACAGGACTGTTGACAGAGCAGAGTGTGGAGAAGAGAAATGTCCTTACAGTGAATGATGGCAGCATTGCTACTGATCCACACACAGCCTATACAGCGTGGCCACATGAAGCGCTGCCTCTACTCTGCACCTGCTTCATGCATGGCCCTCCTCAAACACTCCACACTCACCTTTCGGCAGCATTTCCACTGTCACTTCTGTTCATCTGACAACACAGATCCCTTTAGTGTGAGTCCTCTTGCTGATTTCACCGTAACCTCTTTCATCTGTTATATGGAAGACATGTGACCTCCATGTTGTTTTCTTTGGAAGGGGCGCTTCGATCAGCATGACTCATTTACATATTTTTCTGTAGCCATGTCAGGCATCTTCATTATACAGAGTTCATCCAGTGTGTTAGTCTGATGTATGCCATGTCCACCCCCTCCTACACACACACACACACACACACACACACACACACACACACACTTTTGTTCTGAGCTGTGTTCCATAATATAACAACAAATAATAAGCTGATATATTTTGATTAAGATAAGGCACACCTTACCATTGTTGTTGTTAATCACCTCCAATAATGTTTATTTTTATTAAATATATGGTGATCAAAGTGAGTCATTTCATTTCTATGAGACAGAAAATGATTTATTGGTAACTTGCCAACAGTTATTGAGATGAAGGTTTATTGTTTTTGTAATAAAAGGTAGATTTCAAAGGTGTTAGTGGCTTTCTTTCACCACAGACGGTTTATTCACAATAGCACAAGGAAATACACAGGAAATGACTGACATTGATCCTCATCACTCACAGTCAACACTAGCTTTATGTCCATGCAGGGACAACAGCTTAAGTATGCTGATGTCATCTTCCACATTACTAGTCTGTTCTCTAGCAGCATCAGCATCATCTCAGCAGTTCCCCAGGACCAACACCTGAGTCTAGGGAAAGGTTTCCCAAACATTCATGTCCTGATTTCCATGAAATTTGCCTTGAATATTCATCAATTCTAATATTTTAGTGACCTCTGACCTCTAATGCTACAAACAGGCCAAAGTTTCCACTTGTACAAAAGAAACAACAAAATGAAATGCACAAATTAAGATGAAACTGGCTGACCACATTCATGCTCAGCAACATTTAATAACATTTAAAAGGGGATGAATGATTATCAACATATCCAGAGAAACAACTGAAACCAGGTCAAACATTCCACAAGAAGACATATACTATCTAACTTTTGATTTATCCAACTATAATAACATACTTTCTAATGAAGCACTTTTTCCTGTTTTGGCTATGCTAGTATTATTGTCTCCTGGTTGGCATTTGAAAAGTTACAGACACTGTGATTCCCGTCCAAGTCTTTAAATCTTCCAGTAACTTTTGGGACTCTGGTGTTACTAACCCTAAAGATACAAATAGCCTATCCATAACTTTACCCCACTAACACACATTGTGCCTCATGCAGGTATTTTTCTCCTAAACTTCTCTGAGTCTGACGAATTTTGAATTGATTTGATTTCACTTTATTATCAGAATATTTTCTTGCGTCCCCAGACGTACACTGTTTCATATACAAAAACACAACATTGAACCAAAACAACTAAACAAATACTACAAACGTATTACATCAGACATTACAAATGAGTGGCTGCAGTGCAATCAATTGAATCGCTCCCTTTTACAATTGGTGCATAGTCTATACAGGAGCACTGAGGCCTACTTGTGTTTCAAGACGGATTCATCAAACTCTTTTTAGCTGCACAAACTGGTCATAAATGGCTCATTTCAGCCTGATGAATACCACGTGGCTAAAAGTGCCATATAAGGCTGGCTCTTCTGATCTGTGTGTGGGCAAATGTTACCAAAGAGCAAAAAAAAAAAAGTGACTCACACTGTGGAGCTTCAAGTTTAGCAGTGTCAGTAGTCGTATTAGAGGACATGAAACAATTAGAAAATATTAATAGTACAGCTGACAATGACATGTAGCATGTAGCATCGCAGTGATGTACTGTGACAGACATAAAGAGAGAAATGTATACATGAAGTTAGATTCTAAAAATGTCTTTATAAAGCAAAGCGGTCCAGGACTAATATGAGAAGAGGTCGTGTGACGTGTCATGGATATTGGAGTTGCTGTGCTGAAATATGCCAATAAAAATCAGAAAATTTTACAAACCTCTCAGTGAATTGGCAGCCATGATGATGATATGGTGAATAGAATATTCATTTTGCATTGCCCTTTGTTCATGTAACTGCAGCCTGATTTAGCTCATTATTAGTACAAAATCTAAAAAATCTGTTATACAGGGAAGTATGACTGAGAACAAGGCTCTCTTTTTCAGGAACAGCCTGTTATCACTCCCAAGCTGTCCAGTACAACCAGAGTCTGATCTGTTAAGATAAGGGAGGGGCAAGTTCTGCTCTTCCACCTTGCTTATCCAGATCGAACCAGTAACCTTCCTCTTCTCTAACGCCGCAGGCAGGAGTACAGGCTGGTGGTCAGTTTCCACAGAGACTGGCTTGCTGTGGACACAGTTAAGTCATTTTTAGTGAGCAAACCCAACAGACAGAAGTGGTGTTCTTTTTGTGCATCGTGTGTTTCTGTCAGGTATACCATCTTTATGCAGGACATGCACGTATGACACGGTCTAGTGAGGCTGCATTCAGTCTGCATTGGACCCGCTCATACAATGTCACAGTTTCATCTCTGGTTGTCACTGTTAGCAGAGAGCAGTCTGCAGAGTAGTTCAATACACTGATAAATCAGAGAATGTCACCAAAAGACATTACATGATTATCAAATAAAGCAAAGTTGTGGTTTCACTTGTCTCCTTGCCCGTGTTGACCTTTCACATAAACTACAGATTTGACCCACATGACTGTGTCAGTCTGAATGGAGTATTAGTGTCCATATTGTGAAGCATATAAGGTAAGTGACTGGTTTGTTGACTGTGTAGTAAGACAAGACTTGAAATACTTCAAATTAAGTGGATCTTGCTGAGGAGGAAGAAGATGAGGTAGAAGATGTCCAAAAACCTGATAGCTGTCCTTCAGATGAAGAGGGAAAAAAATGTCTTTTACTCCAAACCCATGGAGTTGTCCCAGGTATGCCCCTACAGTCATGAGGAAACCAGAGATGCAGTTTCCAGATCAGATCAGATGGCTGTGCAATACACATAATTCAGAAAGCATGCCCCTCATCAGTCCCAGAAATCAGCCTTACACTTTATGACCAAAGTGGACTGGTATGGAACATGAGAACAGATACTTTACATCCAAGAGGTCTTCTGCAGACCACCAGTACTTCAGTCACTCTCTGCCATTATGTGTGCAAAGTGCTGCAATAAACAAAGAAACAGTTGTGACATGAGCAGTGGTCATGAGTAATGGGCCGTTCGCTAAAAAAAACCCCAAACAGTGATTGTGCAGTGATCATACCTTAGCCACTGTAACCAGGCACAGCAGACCTGTCAATCTTCAGATTTCCCAACATGCTGAAGGGCTGTGCATGAGGCTGTAGTGAGAGAGATACTCAGCATTTAAAAGGTTTGTAGGGTGATATTATCACCTTTCCAAAACCTTTAGCAGGTTTGTCCTTTTCATGCGGACCAGCCAGCAATATTAAAAAGTCAGCTGGAAACAGAGTTTTGAACTTAGCTAGCTAGCTACAACTGATCAACTCTGCTCGTTTCAGCCGACTACAAATGAGGAACCTACATTCTGTCTGAAATCAAACATCCGTTGGTCAAACGTGCTAAATGCAGTGCTAAATCTGAAAGCTTGACAGGTGAAGCAAAAGTACCTAAATGGGACGGGGCCTTCCTAGTGAAGGGTCAATTAACAAAGATGGTGTGAAACAGATGCAAAGAGTGGAGCATGTTTTGATGTGCTGAATCTCTTTAGTACCACTAGTACTACCTGGATCAAGTCAAAGAGTTCAGGAACCTGAAGGAAACACGGGAGGAGGGTGACGTGTAAACTTTGCAAGGAAGCAGCAATGGACTTCCATTTGGGCAGAGACCGCAAGCAAGCTGCTATACATACATACCATACATAAGAGATCATAGAATATTCAGTGAGTGCGCCTGATACAATTCAGCATAAGGAAATATCATGTTTCTGCTCCAGGGTAGATATCTGCAGATGATACCTTCCATGTCAAGTGGAGCCTAACCGAAGTTCTTCCCTCCACCTCAACTCTTGGAAATCTGAATGGGAAGTTCATAATTGTAAATTATTACAGCCAACCCCTTACAGGCAGGTCCTCCAGCTGGTCAGTGAAGAACTGCATGCAGCAGTTAGGTGAGGAGAATGTTTTCATCTGGCCTCATTCACCTGACATCATCTTCTATGGATCAGATGTACTTCAAGTACACCTACAAATAGTGTGTTCCCCCGCAAAGACTTCAAGGATGGGGACTACCCGCCTGGTTGGTTTGCAAATGTACATCTGATTAATAACTCTTTCACCTCTGAGAAAGAGCAGCACCCAGACACTTCCCTGAACTTTTGTGGATGACACAGTTCAAATCGGTGCTAGTGTTCAGCCTCACTTCCACATTGTGCTGTCAAGATTCTACCACTGGCTCCCAAAGTTGCACAGGGATTGGAGCTTCTTCTACGGCCAGAGTACTGCCAATCAGAGGGTCGAGAGCTGGTGGGGCTACCTGTGGAGGGCTGCACAGAATTAAGGATGAGGGACATTTTGATGTGGACTTCTGGGAAAAGAACTTAGTTCTAACGAAGAAAGTAGTAGAAGGCCATTCTTCAAACCAGCATGAAGTCATTGACAGCAAAAGTGAGACTTGTGTTAATGACAAGGAGTACATTTAACATTACTATCCTAACATTAGCTAGATGATGTAGTTAATGTGATAACAAAAACAACTCAGACAACACTATACAAACATGACTTCATGGAAATCTGCAGAAGCTCCAGTATGATGATATACAGAATCAGCTTGGTATATTTAAATACATCTCCCAGTGCTAGTTGAAGATTATAGAGACAGGAATTTTCTCTTATACAGCCTGGGAGAGTGTCATTCAAGATCCTTGCTTGAAGATTGGGAGATATAAAGATATTACGACAAATCCCCAAAACATGAATTAATAAGATAGATAGAGATCTCAGCAGGCGGCTGCCCAGAGCATTACACTAAAACTCGATTCCCACTTTTTCTGATCCTGCTCTCAGATTATTTTGCAGAGAGCAAACATCATGTCAGAATGAGGCAGAGGCTGCATGGTGACTGCTGAATTAATCTCATCTCACGGAGGCCGAGCGAGGGAAAGAGAATGTGACTAACCTGGAGCTTACGTAATCCATGGTGTGTTCCACAAAATATCATTCAATAACCCTGACCTGAAGAGGATTTTCACCTCGTCTCACTTGGTATGTGGCACTAAAAATAAGTACAGCTAGCAAGGCCTCAGGATAGACAGCAATACTGAATGAATTACTGATAATATTCATACACTGAGTGTTGTGGAACATTTTCTCAGGATTCACATATGTACACAGTTCGTAAAAGCTTTTACAGTTTCAGCTCTATGCCTCCAAAGTGTTTCTTGTGTTTTGCATGACATGTTTGTATGATGTAGTATCTAAGAAATTAAATAACACAATATCAGATTTTTTGATGGCAGCTCAAGGCTGAACATGTGATTCTTGTATCCTGCTGGTGGCCCAAGGCTGCTGCTGTTTGAGGAGCATCATGTCCCTGCAGGAGGAGACTTGTGGTGGACTGTGCTGCCAGTGCAGGCTGACTTCCATCCACCCACAAGTTAAATCGCAGTTTAACTCTGAGCCAGGAACTTCTGCCATTTAGGAGAACTCCCTTATAGTAAGATAAACACTTTATGAATACAGCCCCTGATAGTGTAAGAAGAAGTGCTCAGATGGCATGAGCAACTATCATCGCTAGACATGAAAAAGGAGTGTCACCTACGGAAACTAAAAGCTAACAGGAAATAGACATCACACTATTCAGTAGACAAGTACAATGGCTTCACTGCTTTATCTGCACTCTGAATGCTCCAACAAATGGCATAAATATTGTGCACGCAAAGTAGTATATTCAAAGACATTAGTAAAAATGAGTGATGAACATAGTGGAGAGTGGCATACACAGAAGGAGATAAAGACAGGATGGGAAAGAAACAGTGAGATAGTTTAAGCACCGCGAGGCAGATGCCATAGTGAACATCTGGCTGTGCAGTCCGTGGTGAGCTGAAGCTGACACATCTGACGGGCCCTCCGGTCTTTGCACAAATCTGATTGGATTCCAGGTTAAACAAGGTCAGAAGGGATAACATGGGGGATGGCAGGGTGTGGCTGGGGCACACACACACACACACACACACACACACACACACACAACTAACAGATGTGCAAATGCATGCATGCATAGAAATGTATCTGCACATACAGACTTGGTGTCCTACCACAGCATCTTGATGTGTAGACATCATCAGGAAACCTGCACTAATCCAAAATTTGGCACCAAGTATTTGTGAGTTATTTGTAAGGATGTTTTTTTTTTTTTTTGTCCCAGCTGCCCTGTCAGTGCAATCCTCCTGTAGGCTGCGGACATGTGACTCATTTGCACTTGTTCTTACTCATGACATTGACCAAGTTTAGATTATACTCGGCCTGCTTAGACAGACATACAGGCAACAACATAATCTCAAGTAAAAACTCTACTGTGACACGCTTAGAGAGAAAAAAACACTGAAATGGAGAGAGACATGAACTGCAGGGGTGGACATGACACCGCTGCCCTCTACAACCTAAGAAATGATCATTGATTGCCTTTCTGACAGTTTCATCAAAAACCGAACATCATAAGTTTCACAGAGATAGGATGTATTGCAGGACTGTTGTATTGGATTATATAACATGGTACATGTGTTAATGATATTATCTCCATCTGTGAGGAGAAACTGTTCTTTTTTGGATTTCGATTAGCAAACAGTTTATATTTCCACATCCAGCAGTCAGTCCAGTATTCCCTCTCTGTTAGCTCTGTTTTTGGTCTCCACCAGCTCCTGAGGGAAATATCTGGCTCTTTAGCTGCTAAATGCTCCACTATGTTCACCAGCTAGTCTCTAACTGTGTCTGTCTGCTGTTTGGTGCTGAGCAGAAGTGGACAGTGGCTTTTTACAGCTTCTTCTCTGAAAACAGTTGCCTGCTGCTGCCCAAAACGACACTATGAGAGCCCTGAATGTGAACCAAAACAGTGGGCTGTAAAACCAAACCAGTGAGCTGAAAGATGCTGAAATCCTCTGCAAAGCTGAGGGGAACTGCAGGGCTGGGTGATAATTGTTTGTCACTGCTAATACAAAAATATTGATTATAGCAGTTTCAAGGTTTAGTCATTGAGTTCATCAAAAAGTGACAATTAACATTCAGCAGTCATCTTGGTTTATCTATGGTCTGCTGTTTTTGAATCACTAGCAGTGGTGCCCAAATATGGAGAAGTCAGTCAGTCCGTTAGTTAATCACTTTATCCAGTGCTTTGGTCCAGAGCAAGGAATTTCAATTAGACTGCCATAAAATATTTGGGGGATGTGTCCTTTTTAGTTTATTTTATGTATTTTTATTTTTGTTTTATCTATTTGTAGATTCATTTTCTATCCTACTATTAGATTCATTTTATTTTATTTATGTATTTGTTAGTTCTGGACCTAGGCATCTATTAATTTCACTATACGTTGTACTGTGTATGATTGTGTATGTGACAATAACACTTCATAGTGACCATTGTGGTCCCAGACATCATGTGACATCACCTGGTATGTCATCTGCCCATCCTGTGCAAGACGGATGATCCTTGAGTATCATGCGACGTCTTGGCTAACTTTTAGACAGTTCCAGGAGCCGGCTGAGGATATTTTAAAGACAAAACACATTCTCCACAGCAATGTAAATGTTGTCAACCTGTCTGTAGAGCCTTATACTGCAGTGCAACAAAATTGCCAGTGTGAGCAGCAAAAATGCCACCAATGAGGCAATGGCAGTGAGAAAGAATTTAACAACCTACTTTTCCTCTCCAGCTGGTGCAGTGGCTTGGCAGACACCCATAGAGCCCAACACCCTAATCTCCTTCCAGTCCTAATCTAAAAAAAAACACAAAGACTCTTTTCAGAGCAACCTAAAACCATAATGAAGAGCACAGTCCTATATCTCAATCGTGGATCTCTAGAGTGAGAATTATAAGCTTCATTAGTCCCCTCTGTCATGACTTGATATCTGATCCCTGACTTTTCTTTCAGGCTCCTGTGCTGTGACTGTCCTGTTGTGCAACCCTTCTGCCAGGAAGCAGATTTTCTATGAAGGGCCAGTACCCAAGCTAATGTTGATCTTATGTAATTAATGTGTGTAAAGTAATAATCTGTTATTGTCTGCGTTATTTTAAGAGACATTAAAATGTTAGAAACACTAACTGAATCATAGACAGGGTTTAGATTAAGCCAGGAGTAGGCTTTAATGTGTCCAAGTTAAACTAGAACATTTAAGTAGCTTTCATGAACATCACTATAGAGTCCTGGAGTAAGGTAGGTAAGACTAAATGACAACACCTGTGTTAAGCCTCATTGGGTTAAATATGAGCACATGCTGTTGGTCTAATGGTGCTCATAAAAACCTGTAATGGAATCAGAAACACCATTACTGGTGTGAATCTGGAGACAAAACAATGGCAGAGGCAAAAATAATTTGTTCAGAAAACTTTAGTGGGTATGAAAAACACTGCTAAAGCAAATTGTGTCAAACCATCCATTTACTGAAAGTAAAAAGCCATTTGTAGTGAATTCAATGCAAATGAAAATGTAACCAACAACAGTACAACAACTTCAGGTAGGATATCTTCATTATTATGTTTATTCTTAGTAGTATTTCACATATATCATATTCATATTTTTGTGAAATCACTTATATTGAATGATATCTGCTGAGAAAGTAAACTGGTTACTTTCTTTGGTAAATATATTCCACTGACTGTGTCAATCTTTATCCTTCTTTCATTCTAAGGACCATATGAGTTTATTTGGGTTTCTAACAGTGTTCTTTTTCCAGAGGAAATGAATCTAAACAGGTTGGAAGAGCCCACCACATCTGCTATAGCATCCCAGAGAGAAGATGCTGAACTATCTGAAGGAAGATGAAATGGAAATGAGAAGTGTACAGGTTGAATTGGATATGAAGTTGGAAGAGAGAGCTAGGATTCAAAAAAGATACAGTAAGGAGACAATTGTTTGTTTTGTCATTTGGATATTCATTAGTGTGAGTATTTTAATCACCACAAACTACATTTTAAACCAGTCTTGTTGCACACTATTTTGATTTTGTACAGAACAAACATTATCAAAGCAAAAATAAGCCATAATGAATACAGTCCAATTAAAATGCATCTCATCCAGTTGAAGTGCGGCAATGTGAAAGCAGTCCTCATTGGTCATTGCCTGCCTCAGCCATGGGCACATGTGCTTGATCCTGATCTTCTATTGGAGGAGCACAGCTGCACAGCTGTAGCAATGATCACCTTGCAGCATCTTCTTGGCTTGAAACAAAGTGTATTGTGTGAACACCGGAATCGATTTTTCCATACTCCAAATATATGCTCCATTATCCCTCTAAAGTGGATATTAGCTCTGTTGCATCTTTGCTGCTCAGCTGTTGTGGGATTTAGGTATGGAGTGACAAAAGGTACTCTGACCATACCCACTGTCACCAAGTAGTGGTCCACTATGGTGTCCTCTCTGAAACTGAGCACACAAAGAGGAGTTGAGAAAAGTCCTTGAATTGTGAGCTGCACCTTTCCAACAGGCAACAATGCTTGAAAACTCTAAATTAGGAGTGCATACACCCTGAACATTGATGGAAAACCAATTCTTACGGTTCCTGTACTGCTCAGCATCAGGAGATGTCCCAACCTGCCAGCCCTCATTGGCACTGCCACCCCCTCAACCCATGCACCACCCTCCTCCCCTCTGGCTGAAGATACAGACAACCAATCTGCAAAGAAACAAGCTTTGGGAGGAGTTTTGAATTTGGACACTTGAAGGGAACATGACATCCATCTATATAGCCAATCACTCCTGGGAAGTGCATATATTCATAGACTTACACTTTATAGTTGGCTTGGCCAGCAGCATCAGGAAACTTGATGTACAGACTCCTCAGTTCACAAATGGCCCTGCAAACTTTATTCTACACAGTTGCTTCACTGGTACCACGTAAATCACCAGTTTCACAATGAATGATTCAAATGCCAAAAACCTCAAAGTGATCAGAACCTGGAGAGAAGTAGGTAAAGGCCTTCCTCTTTGAGACACAAAGGAAAGTCTAGGCTTAAGCAAAGATATTATCCACAGTGCATTTTCTTTGTACATGTATATGAAAGCGGTCTCGAAAAGTTATTTCAGTGATTTAATGGATTACACCTATCAACAAGTACTCATCTGGCTGGCCTCTGTAGTGCATGTTAATCTTCATTTAGATATTCCAAATAGTCCATAGTCCCTCACATACAGTATTAAGCAAACGTTAAACCGGCCTCTTGAAGGATTAATTCAAGTTTCAGTTTAGTCCTTGAGTGGCTCTAATCCTCTCTCGTGCAATCGGTTTAGTTTAAACCAGAACAGTCTAAATCTACGACTATTTTAAGGTAACGGCACAGTTGGCATTTGTTCAAACCTATAGCAGCAGAATGCTGAATGCACTTCAAGGAACCATCATGAAACTACTATACTGCCTCACACTTTGCAAAGAAGTCATGCTGCCTTCAGTTGACTGAGCAGAACTAGGAACTTGTGGAGTACACCTGTTAGTTGGGTCGGATCGAGGTCGGATCACATTCCCACCACAAACACTCGACAGTATGTATGGGACCGGACCGAGAACACTTCCTCTCAAGGGTCTCGGTGCGGTTGTTTTGGTCCGCATCCAAGTGCAACTACTGTGTTCAGACTGGCCCAAACGAACCGCACTAACCAGGCAAACGCTCCAGTGTTCGATTTAACCAGACCAAACAGGTTAGGTGTGAAAATGCCCTTAGATGGTTGAACCAGGGTAGGACACTGGACAGGGACACTGGATGAGAGTACGGATAGCTCCAGATCATCCTCCTTCACATCCTTGAGAATCTGATCTTACATACACGTTGAATATACAGATCACTTATAAATTCTGACACGTTACTCTTTTTGTTGTCGTGTTGGCTGTCTTCCACTATGGCTACACGGGGAAAAAATGAGCAGTTGTCCCAACACTCATTTTAATCTTGGCTGAAGGGGGCTGCTGTGGAACAACTTGTACTGCTGGTCAATCTTCACTTTGATGAATAGAAGAATGATGAGCCTCAGTTGTCCTTACTTGAATATATATATACGTTTAATACAACACAAATCGATATCAGAGAAGATCTTGGTATACAGCTTGCATACAGTCAATACCAAAAACTTAAACTCTTCATACACTTGTCTCAGCTTTATATGGTACCTAAGCCTTGAAGAAATCATGCCATAAGGGAGAGGTAGACACAGTGTCTGTGACTGATGGCCAAGACCAGATCCCATCCATGCTTATTATGAAGATGAAGCATCTCCAAGGTCTTCAGCTTATCTTTTACCTCCGTGCATCCAGAGCCTCCCAGCAGAAAGCATGCTGAGTCTGAAGGACTCAGGGATGCTTTTTAGGTTAACTATCAGGTCATCACATAACTCCTTCATACCCATACATTTCTCCCACAGAGGCTGAATCATAATTTGCATTTTCAAGAGCTTGCTTGCTCAATTCTTGTCACTTTTCCTGCAGGTCAGACCACATATGGATGTACATGTACAACACACTGGCCGCTGTCACAATCTGCTCCCTAGGTTATGTTTTTCTTTGATTCATGTCTTTCATTAATTGTTTCCTGTTTTATTTTGAAATACTCACCTCTCCTCTCATTTCAGGTACTTCACTTCCTGCCCTTGTGTGTTTCCCACCTGTGTTACCTCATTATTTGTTTGTTAGATTTGTTTGCCTGTTTTGACCTTGGTCTGCCTCACCATCCCATAAGCTTGTGTGAATAAAATCCATAAACTGCACTTGCTCTGCCTCTGACATCTGCATTTGGGTCCTATCCCCTGTGTTCCTTGTTACCCTGCTTGCACACCTGTGACAGCCTCACAATACACCATCATGTAATATGGATACACTGACATGTTATTTTGTGTCCTAGGCTCCCCATCTGCCAGTGAGAAAGTTTCTTGTGCTCCCAGCAGCTTTGGACTCCAGAAAAGACACTGTGCTATCAACAAATGGTTATCCAAATAAACTGATAAACCAATAAATGAGCTGCCTGTTTGGCTTCAGCAGCCAATAAGGGGCCCTTGAGGAACAGCCTCTGCCCTCTAATTCTCAAAAAACAAAGAGTTATTAGGATAATTTATAGTGTCATTCAGACATGGATATGGGTTTTAACATGTTATTTAAATTGACTGGCTGGGTAAATCTAAGATCCCTTTCAGAAAGATGCATGCAGGTATCATGCAGGTATATATCTACAACATGTTCATGAGCACACACATGCACATATTCTCTGCTCACCTACAGTGCAGTTGCACTTCAGAGGCCTCACTGTGCTTGCTAAATTGGAATGGCTCTCTTACTGCCTGGTGTTTAGCACCACAGTGACACCTCTAATTTCTCCTGGTCCATCCATTACCCTGCAGCTTAGCATTGTGTGTGTGTGTGTGTGTGTGTGTGGAGGAGATGGCAGAGTGCAAGTGAGAAGTGCAGCGAGAAAATGACGGCATAAGAAACAGATCATAAGCCACCTGCATCTTTTATAAGAGTATTCATGCTGAACCATTTTCAATATTGGATGTCCATAATTATATCTAGATGATTAGGTTTGCAAGGACAGTAGATGGGCTGTACAAAGAAAAGCATTAGGCTTTGACACAGCCTACGTGTCCCACTGGCACAGTGAATGCCTCCTGGAATTACAGAGACCACCACAGCCGCTCGAAAACGTTGTCTGAAGAGCACTAATTACATTTTGACACAATAAGGCTTCCATGAAAGCAGCCAAGCTGACAAATGAGCACCTTTCAATTTGCTTTTATTTTCCCCCTGACCTGCCTTGCTCCACCATTTTAATCTCCTCTCCAAAGGGGATTTAGGGAAAGTGAATTTACCACAATGTTGGGATGATTTGATAAACCAAAAGCATTCTAAATGTAAATGCCAGAGAGTTGGATTAGCCAAGGCGTGGGCTTTCCAGGTTGAATTACTTTGGGAAGGAGAGATGCTGAAGGGCTGACAGATTAGCAACAGTAATTGTAGTCATGGCAGTGAATGTGTGTGTGCTCATGCATGAACAACTGCGTATATGAATATATATTGTGGTAGACACACACAACATGGACACCTGTAAAATATAATACCAACTAATGCAGTCATCCTGCAGTAAATACCTTTGTGAAGCTTACAGAGTTCCACTTTTGTTGAGAGAGATGCTGACTCAACTGTGTGCTCAGTTCTGAGGCTGCAATTGTGTGGTGTTGTACTGCATTATGTTGGAAGGAGTTCATCAAAAATGTTGTCTAGACAGTATGGTACGGCAATACAATGCGTCAAAACAAATAACATAGTACAAATACATTCATACCTGCTGGCTGTGCTGTGCCAACATTTTCAGCTTCAGGATGCAAAAACAGCAGAATACATTTTTTTTGAAAAGACAAATGACCAGAACACCCAGACTGGAAATACCCTCTGTGATAAATCACCCATCAAATTCCAGCCCTGCAATGTAAACTTAATCAGCACTGTGTTGTGGATTTAATTTAATTTGTCCAGACGGGAAGTAATGTTTGAACAATGTGATATTGTTAGATTATTTACAGTTACACAGTTAGAAACCCATCTGCATGACCTGCTGAATCACCAGAGCTGATGGTTTCCCGTTGTGATGAGGTGAGAATCAGCCAGTCGTCTAGGGGGGTCAGGATTCTCGCCGCCTTCCCCCTGAGCGGGTTCAGTGCTGTTTCCACACATTTGGAAAAGGTACGGGGAGCCAGAGAGTATCTGAATAGGAAGCGGCAATACTGAAAAATCTGCCCCCCGACCACAAAACGCAGGAACTTTGTGTGGCGCGGCAGTATGAGGACATGGAAATACATGTCCGTCAAATCTATGGATGTTATCCAATCGCCTGTTTGGATGCATTCCAGCAGATCCTTTGTCTTCAGCATGTGGCACGGCCGATGCGCAATGTGACGGTTGAGAATGTGCAGATCCAAAATCGGCAGCATACCCCCTGACTTCTTGGGAACCCAAAAATAGTGGGGAAAGGAACCCCTGTGCGCCTCTGACAGCGGAGCAGCGGCCATCGCTCCCTTCCTCAGTAGAGAATTTATTTCCTCCTCCAAAGCCAGTAGCTCAGCGGGGTCGGAAGGAGAGGCATGAAGATTACTGATGAAGGAAGGAGGTAGGCGGCAGAACTGCAGTGCGTAACCCATCTTCAGTGTCCTGTCCAGCGTGGGTGTGCATGGAGATCAGTAAGAAGTGTTGGGAATGGCCCACCCATTGTTTCCATCAGGTTGCAGGGAGGGAAACGCAGTGGGCCCTCTGCAAAAGTCTCTAGGGGGTAATGACTTACCATTAACCTGCTTCTTCTCTGGCAGGGTAGAAACAAGAACCGGACAATGGACGCTAGGCTTCGCTGATAAAGCTGTCCCGCCATTGTGGGCCGGGGCAGGGTTATCCGTGTTTCCCAATGGGAGCATCAATACACGCTCGGACAGGTCCGGCGATGCTGAGGCTGCTGCCGTAGGTGGGAGCCCAGCTGTTCAGAGGTTTTCCTTGCCATTTCCAGCCCATCGATCATGAGCTGGATGTCTGGGCCAAAGAGGGAGTCAGTGGAGATGGGCATATTCTTTCAGACTCAGGCCCAGCCAGAGGTACCTGTGCCCCACCTGAGCAGCACACATGGAGTAGCATCATAAGTGTGCATTCTGACTAATGGGGGTAATTTACTTCAAGACTGCTAGAATTAGTGTATATTTACTTATCAAATAGGCATTTCTCTGCTGTGTTGGTTGGCAACTCATTTAGTCTAATTGTGTGCTGTTCTTGTGGTGTCAGTTGACTATAATCTAGTTTAGTCTCCTGCTTTGGCTTTTTCTGTTGTATTGATTTAATACTAAATTGGCATTAGTAAATTGTGCCGTGTCAGATAACTATCAGTTAGTCTATTCTTATTTTCTTGGTATATACATTATATTGTTAGTCTAGGGTTTGTGCAAGCTAGGGTTACCTGCACCTAGGGTTGTTGTGAACAAATCTGAAACCAGTGTAGGGTTAAGGACCTTATTCTTAAAACAGTTTAGGATTTTTAGATCTTCAGTGATCTGTTGTTTCTTTGATGAGCTGTCAGTGGAAACAAGTTTCCATTGCCAGACCATCACCACTAGGGTCATTGTATTGCTAATTAACAGGGGATGTGGTTAGTACCTCTGTAGCCAATTAAGCAATCAGTACTTGTGTTTAAAAAGTTACTCCATCTTTGAAGCGGCAGCCTCATCATACAAAGACTCAAGCAGTCCTTCATGGGAGGACAAGTGAGATGACGGGTTAACGTTGTCAGGGCTAAGTATCTTTTCGCTTTATATACCTGCTGTTTTCCTTATCTCACATGTGTATACTTTCCATTCCTGTACCCCACTCTTCTCATAGATACTATAGACCACACACCTGCTCACAACATCACTGTAATCTCTCTAATCTTATCCACCCCACCCACTCCACACACACCCAACACCTCATCAACACCTTGTTATCTTCCCGCAAGACTGAGTTCATCTCTGGCTACGCCTCCTTGCATTCTCTGAACTACCTGACTCTCACTGAGACTTGGATCACACCAGAGAACACTTCCACCCCTGCAGCCCTCCCCTACACCCCTACAGTCGTTCACCCACACACCCAGACCTGCCGGCAAAGGGGGTGGCACTGGTTTGCTAATCTCCCCCAAATGTAGATTTTCTCTCGACCTGCTTCCACACTTCACCCCTTCTTCTTTAAAATTTCATGCTGTGTCTGTTACTTATCTGGTGAAATGAAACATTGTTGGGCTCTACTGCCCACCAGATACTCTCTGGGAATTAGACGTCCTCCTATTGAACATTCCTGAAGATGCCATGCCGTGATTTCAACATCCAGACAGAAAAGTTAACATCGGACTTATTACATTATTACGTTATTACAGTGCATTCTTTTCACCCCCACTAGTCTCGTTTCAAGGCAGGCCACTCAACTGACACTGCCCTCCTTGCCGTCACAGAGGAACTCCACACTAGAGGCTAGAGCAGCCTCCCTCTCCTCCTTCGTCATCCTGCTGTGGGGGTTTCCTCTGTGTCCTGGCTGACAGTTGGCTCCATCACACCGTGACGACACATTAAAGTGTCTAGGATTCCCTTTGTCACTGGTTCCCTTCTGTTATGTTACTTGGCTAAATAAAACATTGTCTTTCACTTGTTTTTGCAATTTGATCATACAAAACATTGCAATCTTTCACCTGTGCAGCCTATTCTCTCTCTGTGTGTCTCTCGTCAACAATGTCCACACGTTTAATAATTATGTGTGTTGCTTTTATATTGTATTGTTTGTGAGGTTATGTGTGAATATATTGTGTGTGAATTTCGTCAGATTACATCAGTGATTCTCAAGGACAGGGCTGGGACACGGTACTGGTCTCTGCTACTTCCTGAGCCCTGAGCACACTTCATTAGCATTAGAGTGTACCTTTTTGTGCACACTTAATGAGCTATCGGTGTGTCATCCTAACAGGTCTCCTAGCCCCCCAATCTAGATTGTCTAGATTGTGTAAGGGCCTTTGTAACACACACAGACAACACAGACCTCAGGGCAGCGCATTCCTTCCACAGCTCTGGCTGCCGGGGGCGGTCCTGTCCAGCCTCCATGGCCCTCAGTCGCCGTTTTATGTCACTGAGACAGTGCGGGCCATGGGGGTTATTACAAGCACAGCGTACATACAGACAAAAACAACAAGGCATATAGCTGCTAGGCCTACAAATGTTTAAAGGTCAGATTAGTGTTTTGGTGGTGATACATAGGTCATATATAAAAAGCCTGTTAGAACCATGGAGAGCTTCGGGAGGGGAGGAAGAGGGAGAGAGAGAGAGAGTTTAGAAGTATTCTAAAATAAGAGTTAAATGTCTTCACAAAGCCAGCATCATATGTCCAGAAATTCTCCACCTCACAAATGAGGGGAAACTTTGGAATCCGAAGGTGGAGTGAAAATATTACGGCTCCTCAGCACAGACACAAACCTTCTGCTGGTTTTGCAGTTTTAGGGAAGTGTGTCTAAAATTCTGCACAAGACATCAAGAATATTTCCTTTTGATGGAAAGCTGTAGCCATAAAACATGGAGTATTTATATTATTTGGTTTTAATTTCTCACTCAGTGCTAACATCTTATAGCCTCACTTCAGTGAAGAAGTTGATACACAATATATATGAGCTACTGTCAGATGGAGAGATTTTTTTCTTGAACTTCAAAATCATTAAGGTGAAACGTGAGTGTAAAATCAGGGTTTATTCTGTTAAAAATATGTGAATAATAACGATTGACAACTAGACGGGCAGCAAACATTATTGGTGTTTCAGCACCTTCTGTAAATCTGTGAAAGGTACTGTCCAAACCATGGCCTAAACAAAGAAACATGACTCTGCAGTGGGCTGTGGGCCGTCACACGGTGGTTTATGTGTGAATGTGCTTTTGTGAATGAAGCGCCATCTCATGGTGACACCTTGCAAATGAATGAATTCGCATGTTTACAGTGCAATCTAGACACACCCTGTCAGGAAAAAGGGGTCGGGGGGGGGGGCTGGAAAATGGCTGAAAACTGGATCCCAGCCAGCTGCTCCATATGGGTGCATATCTGATCTTAAAGTTTAGCAAATCCCCAGCAGCTGACAATCAAAGCACAACTTCTCTACAGATTGTCTTCAACCTCTCACTTCCGGCCCTGCCTCCTCTGTATAGTGGCATTGTGAGTGCTGGTCGATGAGGCTTTAGCGCTAAGCCCACCCGACAAAGCCTATTCCCCATTTGCCTGAAATATGCAAATCCGGCTTACTTGTCTTTAACCGTATGAGATACTCTGACGCTCTGCTGGAGGGAACACAAACGGGTGGGTGCCCGTTGTACTGTGTAATTTCATCAATGCCATATAGAGCTGTACATCGACACACACCCACATATGCACACATACTTAACAGACGACCACAGACACTCTAACAGAGAGGAAACACAGTTAGTGGATCTGGCATTATTTCAAGACTGATGTGAATCATTCTAATGACTTTCTTGGCATACATTTATAGAAACATGTTATATGTAACACAACAGGGTACTGGAAATTAAAGGAAAATGAATCTGTGTGGCATGGTGGTGCAGTGGTTAGCACCATTGCCTCACAGCAAGAGGGTTCTGGGTTTGAACCCTGACTGGGTTTTCCCAAAGACATGCAGGTTAGGTTCATTGGTGGTTTAAATTGTGTGAATGGTTGTCTGTCTCTATGTGTCTGCCCTGTGATTGACAGTCCAGGGTGTACCCTGCCTGTCACCCCTGCGACCCTCTAAGGATAAGTGGATATAGATAATGGATGGGATAATGGATCATCTGTGTGTCAATCTGCACTGTTCATTGTATTCCAGGATTTTGTACTAATGTACTTGTTTGGTGTATTCACTTTTTTTGGTGTATTTCCTTCTCAGATGATTTGATACCTAGATACATGGCTCTCAAGTGCTTTAAAGCAGATTTGATATGATAGGCCTTTTTCACGTTAGACCACACAAAGTGTGTTTTCCATCCAACTGTTTTTGTGCACATTTTCAGTTTCTGCATAAAAAACCTGAGCGTAAATGCGTAAATGGAAATTCTCAAAAACTCTAAAAACAAATATTGCACATATGTTTTTATGCTTGGCTGAGTTATAAAAGTTGTTGTGTGGATAAAAGCAGAAGCAGACTTCATGAATAAATGCTGGCGTCCATGAAGCCTGTGAGTTAAAGTGAAGAGCTGAAAACATCAGATGTGTGTGGAGCGATGAGGAGGATGTAACCTTCCTCACATGAACACATGAAACTCCATCATGTTCTCCACATGGTTTTCCATTGTTTGACCTTTGACTGGAGCTCTTTGAATGACGTCGTCTTGTAGTGTCCTCTTCTTCTTCTGTGGTGGTTTAATGGCAACAGCTGGAGAATTAGCTCCACCAGCTGTTTATCTCCATCAACCAATCAACTCATGTTCACACAGCAGCAATGGATGGAAGAAAGCTGCAGGTTTTCTTTTGACCATTTTCTGGAAACTCTGTTAAAATTTAAACTACATTTGGAGTTGAATAATAATAACATGAACGATGGTTGAATATCAGTTTCAAGGTCCTGGTATTGTTCATGCTGTCATACTGTCATGGTTTACTGGGAGACATGAATAGAACAGAGCCATTGTTATTGTCATTAGAAACTCCTGTGATTTTAGTAAAACATCTGCTATGAAAAAGACCTTCATTCAGCTGTGATTTAATGTTGATTCGGCTCGCATTCTTTTTCATGAATTAAAGTGTATTACTTTTGAGTAAGAAAAACATCAATATTTGCCTAATGTTGATTTCCAGTGCTATTTCAGAAATGCCACAAAAAGTTACGCCTACCGTCAAACCAACCAAAGGAAATATTAGCAGTGATGCACACTAACCTTTTGGCCAGTCCCTATAAGAAGGATGGACTGTTCACTGAAATGCTGCTGTGTTTAGCTCAGTTTTCGTGTCAGTGTCATCCATCTAAAATTCGGTATTCTCAACAAAATTATAAGGGTGCATGTTATGTTTAAATATAAAGTGGCCTCAGTTACGACCATTGACCGGGAGCAGTTAGGGGACAAAGTAGTGTTAGCTAGCCTCAGGTTGACTGCTTCAGCTGGCCACTTGTCAGTGCACACATCCCCTTCTTAATTCCATAGTGAGATTTGTGGTGGTATTTTACCAGTAGTTGTTATGGATACTGTTGTTGTTTTTTCAGGGAGGTTGCAGACCTACCCTCCCTAATGCCTCTTCGTCCTCTTTTTTTCTTGTGTTTTATTTACCCAAACCATGTGACCTCAACACTTCTCCACGACTCTGTCACTTAGACTTCTCAGTGCAAACCTTAGAGGGGGAACACAAGCATTATCTTGTTACCTGTCATCTGACAGTGGTTTGCATCTTCAAAGGTATTTCATGTATTTTCACAGGTGTTTACTGTCTGCCTGGGATGAGAAAATCTACCATTTAAATCCAGTATTTCCACAGACTGGGTCCAGCTTTCAGCAACAGCTCTACAAACGAGGCCATGCTGTTCACTTCGAGCTGTACGAGCTGTACGCTGCGTCCACTGTCCAAGAAGCACTGCCTCGCCTCACAAACACTGAAAATTGACTTTTTAGTGGAGGAGGAGACATCTTGTGTCTAGTAGTAAAACGTTCGAAATGAAAAATATTTGCATATTCATAGATTTGTTTTCAGTGAGGGAGAAGTGGGTATAGGTGCTATTAAGATTTTAGTTAATTGAACTTTTTTGTGGAAAAACAGTATCAGACACAAATGATTATACAAAGAGTATAGTAGTAGTGTCTGGAGGCGACATATCCCAATAAAGTGTCTACTCATGAGAATAAGACCTCTATTTCTTAAATGACTGTTGTCTTCAGTCAGCTCACCATAAAAGTAAATATTGAACATATGAGTCTTATAATGTAATCTTCTAATTTTTAGACCAAATAGTAGCAAAATACCAGTAATCATGACTCATGAAATACACTTTATCACTTCAGTCAGATCATGCTAACTTTACCAATGTTCTGAAGCATTATAGTGTTAATATCAATCATGATTAAAAGTTATTGCTCAACTATTTTTGTGATAGCTCCACTAGTTGCAGCTTTGCTGCAGGCCAAGAGTTTTGGGTCAGAAGCTTTTAAAATGTGTAAAAATGTAAGAAGCTACTGAAAATAGTTTATATATTATACAAAGTTTATATTCGTTATATAATAACCCAGGAACTGAGTAGCACACTATATGGAGTCAATTATGGTGTGTTCCCACCAAAAGCTGTTATGGCTGTTCACACGAACTGGATCCAAAAGCACGACTCAGACAAAAAGTGCCAAAACAACGAAAAGTGTCTTTACTGAGAAAGGTTCAATAAACAAAAAAACACTCCAGAGAGGGAAAAAGCACACACGGCTAGAACAAAACAAAACAATGACCTGACCAAAAACACGGATTCATGAAAAGAGGGTTGAATATAACGCTGGTTCTCTGACCTCACGACGAGACGAACTGGCAAAAGAACAAAGGGAGACACAGAACATAAATAGACAAGGTAATGGGGAACAGGTGGAAACAATCAGGGCGGGGGAAGACAATCAGACCAGCGGAAGACACACGAGGGCAGGAAGTCAAAACACCTGAAACGAGAGGGATACTAGAATGTCAAAATAAAACAGGAAATGACAAGACAACCGGAGTACAAGATAACTTAACTAAATAAACTTAACAAACATTGCGTGGCATAACAAAAGCGAATATTCGCCTCGCTTTACTCACTCGAGTTTGACCACTGGATCATTTATTATAACCGTTTTGCCCTTCTCTTCCGGGAAAAAATAATGGAGTGCCAACAACGTTTACTTCTTTTCGTTACCATGGCTGAAATAACTAATATTGCTGCCTTGTACCTGTTGTGGAAGTCTCAAATATGTCGGAAAACTAAACGCCGTAGTGTTTGGGTTCATAACATCATCTGGAGGCGCACACAGCTCGGTGAATTTCACCGCACTCTCCAGGAACTGCGTCTGGATGACCACCACTTCCAGTGCTACTTGAGGCTGACCAGAGCCCAGTTTGATGACCTGTTAGCTAGCATCGGTGCCAGGATTTCTCACATGGACACCAACTACAGGTGTTCCATCTCAGCTTCGGAGCGCCTGTCCATCTGTCCCTGTTAGTGGCAGCTTCATATGGCTTACTACAGCGGTATGAACCCAAAATAAACATTTTTTGCTGTGATTTAATTGCAATAAACATATCAAAAGGATGCTGAAATAACTACATCATGATGCCAAATTGTAAAAAATCTGAACTGATGCTTTGTCAGGTTCGTCCACAAGACAACAAGCAAACAACTTGTAAAATGTTTGTTTTCTCAATGGAGTTCAGATCGATCAGAGCTATGCTATGGTAACATTGTAGCTGCTCTATCACACACTCAAAATAACGTAATCTAAATCAGGCATAAATATGGCAGCGACATTATTGTATATACACATATATATCTACATACTGTGTAACGTAAACTCACATTCATTAGGGCCCGAGCACTACAGTGCGTAGGACCCTATTGTTTTTCGTCGGATTATTATTCTTTGTCCGATTCAATCGCACTTTTGAGGCCCGTAAACATGCTCAAAAACTCATGAAATTTTGCACATGCGTCACAAATGGCAAAACATTTTATATTTTATAGGTCTCCCACATGGGTGTGGCAAAATGGCTCAGTAGCCCCCCCTCCAAATCTTAATTCAATTCAATTCAATTCAGTTTTATTTATATAGCGCCATATGATAACAAAGGGGCACTTTTTCGAGTAGAGCAAGTCTAGACCGACTCTTTATATTTACAGAGACCCAACAGTTCCCACCATGAGCAAGCACTATGCGACAGTGGCAAGGAAAAACTCCCTTTAACAGGTAGAAACCTCGAGCAGAACCAGGCTCTAGGTGGGCGGTCATCTGCCTCGACCGGTTGGGTTGAAGGGGGACGGGGGGAGCGGGAGAGAGAGAGCAGGAGGAAAGAGAACATACAGCAGCACAACACAGTTTCACACAGAGATGCAACGCAATGGTTGCGGTAATGGTATGGATGTTAACACCAACAGAAACAACACTAAGAGCAACATTATAGCAGCAACATATAACATATAATAATAATAGCAACAGCAGCTGCAGCAGCGGGTGCAGAGGAGGAGCAACAGGGCCGCAGGCGACCGCAACCACAGATCCAGACTCTACAGCTCCGGAGGCAGAAACACCTGCAGAAAGCAACAGAAGGAGAGAGAAAGGGGAGAGAAAGCACACAACTACGGGAAGAAGTTGAATTAGTAACAAGCATTGATGGGATATGAGTGCGTACAGATGGAGAGGAAGAGGAGGAGAGAGGAGCTCAGTGCATCATAGAAAAGTCTCCCGGCAGTCTAGGCCTATATCAGCATAACTAAGGGGTGGCTCAGGGCTCACCTGAGTCAGCCCTACTATAAGCTTTATCAAAGAGGAAAGTCTTAAGCCTACTCTTAAATGTGAGGAGGTTGTCCGCCTCCCGTACACAAACTGGGATCTGGTTCCACAGGAGAGGAGCTTGATAGCTGAAGGCTCTGGCTCCCATTCTACTTTTAGAGACTCTAGAAACCACAAGGAACCCTGCATTCTGGGAGCGCAGTGCTCTAGTGGGGTAACAGGGTACTATGAGCTCTTTAAGATATGATGGTGCCTGACCATTTAGGGCTTTGAAGGTGAGGAGAAGGATTTTAAATTCTATTCTGGATTTTACAGGGAGCCAGTGTAGAGAAGATAATATTGGAGAGATATGATCTCTTTTCCTGGTTCTTGTCAGTAAACGTGCCGCAGCATTCTGGATCAGCTGGAGAGTCTTAAGCGCGGCGAATTTCGATGTTCCATCATGAACAATCAAACTGTTGTAACTCGGCTGAAAATGATCTGATCTTTTCCATATTCCTCACGTTTGATGACATTCCCAGCCTGAACACATGTAGGGGTCAAAACTGAATCAAACTCATAGCGCCACCTATTGACAACAGGAAGTTACACGCCCAATACGTTTAATCAGTACTCCTAGCACGTTAACCAGATCCACATCAAATTTGGTGAGCATAGTCTTAAGACCTTGATGATGCTTCACTGTGAAGATTGTGACGTTTCATCAAACGGCGTTTCCATGACAATGCATTGTTCGCCATAAACAGGAAGTGGTTTATAACTGGACTATACATTGTCCTACAGGCCCCAAACTTCCCATGTTTCATCACCAACCCCCCCCGCCCCCCCGCCCTGAAGGCGTCTATATGTACAGATGCGTCATTCGCGCCACCCGACTCGAATTTGTGTCTTTGTATTGACTTTGTATGTAATATCACAGCCAGAAACATTAGAAAGAAGTTTGCTCAGTTGGAATGGCATCTCACACAACTACTTTCAAGTTCAATTCCTAGTCTTCACTTTTCTTCTTCCTGGAGGTACACAACACGTGGATGTCGATCTACTGAGGCACAACTCAGTATATAGGGTATGGACATTATGGCCATGCATTTCGTCTGTATGTTAATTAGTACAATTGATATTGCCATATGTTATTATAGACAGTACATGTACAGGCAGAAAAGTGGAATCATCTAGATGCTTCTAATGCTAATGTCATGCTAACATTCCTGAGTTGCCAATATAAGCTTAATTATGTCCACCTTTAATCTCATCTTTTCAGGAGTTTATACAGATCAGTACTTTAGATGTTGGAGTGGTCATTTCCCCTGGTTCTGTGAAGCCCCAGTGTGAATCTGTGGTCTGGATGGGAGACTCAGACCTGAACAATGCAAGCTTGCAGCACAGAGGTTACAGGTGCAAACTTAAATGTACAAGCTTACAAAACTAAGATTACAGGTATAAAACCCTGTTTTCAAGCCCAGCTTTATGAATTATTTCATATTTCACAAGTTTGACCTGTTATCAAAATGCCACATGGCCTTCTTGGTTTTGTTTGCATGTAACAGAACCGCCCCGGCCCACCAACCTGTGCTTTGCCTGTTCTTCCTCTTTGCAGGAGCTTGTGTGGGTCATCAAGGTGTAACTGGCTGCACCTGAAAGGTAGGAGTGGCTATAGGTATATCAGGCCTGCTTTTTCAGGCAGCCATCAGGACTTCTTAGTTTGCTTTAATGTGACATCTTAAACAACATACAGTACTATTCCACCCAGACATGACTTTTATTACTGACTCTTTCTATCTCCATATTCATTGTTTAATTCAATAGATGAAATTGGCCTTTGTACATCTTTTGTGTGTGGACTCAACTGTAATGCCCAATGGACCTATGTGACACAAACGATTTCTGTTAATATCACCATAAAAAACCAAAACCTATTGAATTTGTTAAATTCTTAAATTCTTTAAGGGGGAATTTCCAGTTGAAATGAGAAAGACAGAATGTTGCAGTTTCCATTCTGATAATATACACTGTGCTGATAATATACACTGGAAACAATGTAAAGATCAGCTGTAGTACAGTAACTAAAACAAAAAGTAGCACCACAGTGATACATGATTCCTGTTGCTTCAGCTGTTGTACTGAGGGCATGTTTATATTAGATGGAATGCTACTTGCACTTTACTATTCCCTTTTATGCCTTTTATACTTTTTCTCCACTAAATGTCAAATATTGTACTTTTTACTCCACCACATTTATCTGACAGCGTTAGCTACTATTTTCAGATTAAAATTCTTAATCCAAAACATTATCAGTTTATAAATCATGATGCATTTTTTGGTTACATGTGTCATTAATAACACTGATAGGGAGACTATCGTGCATAATGAGTACATTTTTACTTTTGATACTTACAGTACATTTTGATAGTAATACTTGTGTACTGTAACTTCGTGTTTTGAATGCAGGGCTTTCTACAGAGTATGGTACTGCCACTTTTACTACGGTAGAGGATCTGAATACTTCACCACCACAGAAAGATGTTTTATTCAAGAGACCACAGCACAAACACACAAGTAAAGAATCATCAGTGATCAGTGGCTACTCAACGAGACAAATACAGCGCACAAAATGACCACAGATGTGAATGGGATATTTAGCCTTAATCCCATTTATTTTCACTGATGCTCTGATTCACCTTGTATGTAATCACCAATAAACACAGGTGCAGCCATAAGAGATTGACATAAAACTGACGGTCATGTAGTACACTTGTACTCCAGCAGATGTCAGCAGTGCGTCACCTGTTAAAGCTAGTAAAGGCTTGTTTAGTTTTAGTGATAGTCGTAGTGATACCAGGCCATTAAGGCAACTGACATTTTTCTTATGTTTAATGAGAGGATCTTGACATTCAAATTAAAAGACCATTTTGACCTGTTATAACTGCCATCATTAGTTGAAAAAAGAAAAAAAAGTGATTATACCTTAATCTTTTTGAAAGCCATTTCCATAAGGAGCACTTTCATGTAAGTTTCAGTGCAGTGCATGTGTAACATATGCTTCTTGCATGTTACATTAAATACATAATTTGAGGTTTAAATTGTTACTTTGTCTAATAGCAAAATCTTGTAATATAGAATTTAATTTTGTCAGCAATGTTACCTTTATTTGATAGTTGTAAGTTGTACATATTTGTGTTATTTCCGTATTTTTATGATGATTATTTTATATTTCATATTTATTACTAAGCTACACAGTATCCATGGTAACAATGCAGTTATAAAGTCCATCACCGGGGGAACAAGTCAGACCGGGCTTGTATCCCCCAGGTGAGTGGTTGACTGTTAAATGAAAACCTGTAAATATTAATGTATAGCCTAACAGAGAGAGACGGTAACTAAATTGACATCCAGAGTAATTATCTGTGTGTACTAATTTATCTGTATCAGTAGTGTCTTTGTGTAATGTGTAATTTTTAAGAAGTCTTGGACCGTTGGCTCTATAATTTGTCAGTTAATGTTTATTTGGATTGACTACAGAAATCATTAATTAGTATTGTAAGTTTCCTTTGTTTATGATTTTCTTTTATACTGAATAGTTTTACTTAGACCGGGCTTGTATCCCCCAGATCCTGAAGTGCTTGTAAGCAATAAATCATCTGTGAATCGACATCGGAGCTGTTTGTGTCTCAGCGTTGGAGTTAACTACTGTAGCTGTCAGGTGGCTGGCTGATACAATATCAAATAATAATAATTTCGTTTTTATTTAAAAACAAAAAAGAAAAACTACTTCCTGGATGAACATTCAAACCTGTAATCAAAAAGAAAAGAAACTTAAAGAATGAATTACCTGACCTCATTTTGCACATGAAATGTTTTTTTACTTCCCTGCAACCAATCAGCAAACCACGCTGAGTCATTGAACCACCAATGGCTCCAACCCAGCAAACAATCCTCTACCAAAGATGATGATGGTATACTCATCAACAAACACTTTTAGACGGTGATTTAAATATCAGACGTGACTGTGGCTCACCTTTTTCTTGAAAAGGTTGCAGGATGACACACACCACCATTCATCAACAGTTAGCGTGTTTAGTGTTTGGTTGTCAAGTGCTCAGGTGGTTTTAAGCATGATCAGTGTTCCATCAAGTTCCTGTAATCCCACTTGTCTTTGTGTTGCTTCGAGCCGCCCTTGGCCAATGGTTCTTTCTCTTTAATTCTCCGCTCTGGTGCAAGTTCATATGCCAAATGTTGTGCCATATGCCTCTAAGTCAATGAAAAGCAGTCCAAGAGGTGAGCTGGTACTCCTTCATTGTATGTGACAGGTGTAAAGCCATCTGTAGTTCATCAAGTCCAGCAATCAGAGGTAAGGCGAACTTACTTGATTGTGGATATCAGTTCATAAATGATCATACATCTGATGTCAAAGGTGCAGGGTCCTCCTGCTTGCTAGGATCTATAATGGGCCAAAAGTGTTTGTGTAAGCTTTGAAACCTTAGTCTTTGACTGTGGAAAATGGCTGGAAGTCCCATGCTATCATTTTCATAAGTTCGTCATCCATTGTTGCGGTCTTTTCTGTCCACAACAACATCTGAAGAAGTAGTGGCTGTGGCCAGAGCTGCATTCCTTCCCAGTTGTGGATTCTGCAACATGTACAGATGAAGTACCTGAAGCATTTGCAGAACCGGCTGCAGGGTCATCCTCTCTTCTCTCTACCATTAGGACAGTGGGGTGCTGGTTAACCAAGTGTCTTCACATTTTAGAGATAAAATGATAATATTAGAGATAATTTCTTTTGCATATCTTACAAGTTTGCTGATATTTGTGTAGCAAGAGCAAAATGAAACAAATTGAAGTGACTGATTTGCCGTCTGTGGGAAACTGCTCAGTTGGTGTATTTTGTCAGCTCAAAAGACAAAATGGATCACAACATGTGCCTGAAAAAGCCTGAAGAGTAGAATCAGAGCAGAGCACAACCAAAAGTTAAGGGTCCGTAATTTGAACATTTCTGATTTTGTATTGAATTTCTGTGTCATTTTTTTGCCTGGAACACAGAAGGGGCATCTCAAGCATTCCTGACTAAGATACCAAAGGGGAACAGCACTGCACTGCTGTGGCAGCTGTGATGATTCTTCTGTGATTGTGGCAGTTTTTCAGTCCAGTAGCTTAGTCCAGTTTTCACGGGCCAAAGTAGACACTATTAATTTAGAATTTTCTCTTTTCTTGCTTATTTCAATTCTTTGGACAGCTTGGTGACTGAAAATTACAGCCCTACTGTAGCCCCCCTGTAAATAGAAGCCAACATTCAGAGCACCAGCTGGGTTACTGTGATGTGTGTGATAAGAACTGGTGGCTGGTGAAAGATAGGTCACAAAGATTGGTCTCATCTTGGCGTTTTAAACCTTACTGCTGCAGACATCTTTGCAGATACTGTAAAAGTACCTCCTGAGAATAACACAATGTGCTGTGAAGTTAAATGGAGGTGTTCATGTTGATCTGGCTTAATTGGCTTTACTAGAATCAAAGAGAAGTTTACACTCAATGTTCTGAACAAAGCTGTATTGGATTACAAATGGTCACAGAGCTTTCACAGAACTTCCACCATGTAACCAAAGGAGGCAGTGCTCAGGACTTCGGCTCTCTGTGGAGGGCCAGATCCTGCTATAAAGAGAAATAAATACAGCGCAGCCGGCTGGACTAAGAGAAAATGCACGTTGAATTTGAAATGAGAAGAATGGAGGCTGGAGAGAAACATTCTCAAGAAAGCTGTCTTCCAATTTCTCAGACTTCCAGCACCTACTGACCCAGAGACATGTGGACCTTTTGAGAGAGAGAAAGATAATGTGTCTATCCTGGCTGCATCCTCCACTGCACCTCTCCATCCCACAACCCAAGCTAAGATAGAAAGACAGGTGACAGAGGACAGCAGCATAGCACTGAGAAACAACAAAGATGCATTGAATTGAAGAATACATAGGCACATGGGACAGTGCATTATCAGGATCCTTAATATCCAAAACAAAGCCCACCTCATCAAACTCTAATTAGGGTTCAGTGTTCATGTTAATGGTGAATGTTAATTCTTTGGAAAAAAGTTCTTTACACACCAGAATCTGCAAACTCTGTTCAACTATAAACTTTCAGTCATACACCTCCTTCAGCAGGTAATGTTCAGGTTAGGAAAAATCCATTTTCAAGGTGCAAGGTAGAATTTATTGTCATTCTCTCCATAGAGGGAAATGAAATAGTGTTTCTTCAGTGCCATGGTTTACACAATAGGAACAAATACAGTTAATAAAACGTCACGCTCAGCTGATTAAACTCACAATCAGAAATACGCAGCTCCTCTGAATGCCAGCAAAGCTTTGGTGCATCTTGGATTTCATGTGGGAAATGCTTTAATTCCCACTGACCCAAATTTGAATGTTGTCGTTTGTTATCTTTGCCACCAATGTCTCTTTAAAGTGGTAATATACAACTTTTCAACGTTTTACCCCCCCCCCCCAGTTTTCCGTGAAGACACAATCAACACCACTTTGGAAATAAAAGAGAAGAAAGAAGTATGTTCACAGAAGAGGTAAAGTGAAATTTTCATAATTTTATATTGAGTAATAACAGTTTGAGTGTAGGTGACTACAACAGGTTGGCGTAGGGGAGGAGGGGAAAGTAGAAGAAATCACTGTCGTCTAGTGCTTGCTCATGCTGGAAATCGTTGGGTCTCTGTAAATAATAACATAAAGAGTAACGTTATGGTCTAGACCTGCTCTATAGTGCACTGAGATAACTTCTGTTATGATTTGGCGCTTTATAAGTAAAATTGAATTGAATTGGTTCGTTAGCGGTAGTGTTTTGGACTAGAAACCCTGATCTCAGTGCTATGATAGAGGCAGAGGAAAACACCCGGTAGTTGGTTTGGAACCCTATCAAGTCCCGCAGCTCTTTCCATTGAGTGAATGCCAGTCCGAGGTTCACTCTTGTTTTTCTTCGTGTTTTATCACTCACCCTCTTCACCTTCTTTGCCTCCTCCGTCAATGGGGCTCTTTTTCTTTAGCTGGGTAGAGTTTCCACAGTTACTCCGGTTGTTCCACCGTCCGTCATTTCCGCTAGCTGGGGATACCTACCAATAGCTACTGGAAAATAAAAGCCCTATTCCTCTTCTGTTTTGGTTGCACAATGCAATGGTTGACCCACTTCCTTTGTGCAGTACCCCTGGGCAGACAGAATTGCACAGTGAAAGTGAGGCTTATAGGAAACCAGTCTAAACACCAATGGTGTCATTATTTTATAGCCATTACATTGTACAATCAACATTTACTTCATAATGATAAGTTAAAGCAAAAAGGTTGTCTATTGTCACTTTAAGGAACTATGCAACCTGGCTCCAGCATTTTCACATTAACCCTCAACAGTGTCCACAGGTCTTATATTTACACTATGAATTCCACAATGCTTTCTTATTCCTCAGCTCCATGACTGGAGCTTCATGTCCAGAGCTCTGTGGGCTAACCCCAGGCACGGTGACTCATCTTAACCAATCATTAACAACACTAGAAAACTCACTTTAATTTGATTTTAGTTTTTAGTTTTTTGATGTTAGTTTGTGTATCAATCATTTTGGGAGTGATGGTACATTCCAGTCCTGTGTTTTCAATTTTGGTAATGTGGTGGTGCTTTTGTTTACATCTGCAGTTATACTTTTTAAGGCTTGTAATAATAATTTCAAGTTTTAATATGGTGTGTCTTAAGATGTCTTCACTATGTAGAGCCATTTTAACCACTAGATGGTAGCACAGGCCTCCACACCAACCCAGCATCACTATAGCTGAATGAACCAGAAGCTAATAGATTCACAATAATATCTGCTAGCAGCTGGCCATCACTCACAGTAAGCTCCCAGCAAACAGTAACCAACACACACAAACCAATGAATGCATGCTGGAGTTGACATCAGAGGACCACATTGTTGGTGCCACTCCATCTACACTGTCATCTCATCTCATTGCCCTATGAATACATTCACCTAAACCTAGTTTATCCAACTCCGTACATAGACATACATCTTTATAAAGTGATGTCAATGTATTGTTGAGGCATCAGCTGATGCAGAATGAGGATAGGACTTTTAAAGGAATTGAGAAGTCTTCAGCTCTGCTAATGCCCCCTACAGCCTGCAGTGTGCATTACACCCTACAAAGTGTTGCCATTTCTGTTGTTGTTGAATTTACTGTTAGAGCCTTACCAGTTGAGAGGCTACAAAGTTTTGTCCTGACGGTGGTGCTAAAGGAAAGCTCATGGAGGGTCCAAAATGGAAAGGGTTCAACCTCTGACAGGCACGATGTGCTCAGTTCAACTCAAAACAGTCTGGACATTAGGCTTCTTTTGTAAGAGTGTAAATGTGTGGTCTGTCTTTGGCACTAGAGAAGAGATCAGGGGATTACCAAAATAATCAGCAGTCTTCCTCTGGAGAGGATATACAGGATGTCTAAAGCACATTTCATGAAAATACCACAACAGACCAGAATGTTAAAGCCCCCCCTCCACTCAAAAATCTTCTTTTGCTTCTTGTTCCTTCACTGTATGTGCAGGGTTTATTTTCACACTATCTGCTGAGGGCGAAAGCTCACCTTTAATCTGAGTTTAACACCAGGACGATGAATGACATCACAACTAGTCTGGAGCCAGTCAGGGTCCAGTATGAAACTTACAAGTCTGATGTGGAAACTTGAAACATACCCTGAGAATGGATTTTCAGTGAAGTAGGAGACATCTTGTTTTCAGCAGTTAAACATGTGAAATGAAAAATATTTGCATATTCATGATTTTTTTAATGAGGTAGAAGGAGCACATGTAATTTTAAGAATTTAAATAAATATCAGACACAAATTATTATCCAAAGCTGAGTATGTTATGTCATAAAAGATGTCTGGAGGGGATCTTTAAGGGTATATCTTTAGCTGATGATTAGTTCGGCGAGGGTTACAGAAATCTTTATGAATCATGCTCTGGGAACTATGAATATCCATACCAAAGTTAATAGCAGTGTTGCCACTTGCTGTTGAGACATGTTGCTTTGGACCAGGGTTGTACTGCACTGCTGGATGACAGATGGACATCCCTGCAGAGGGCGGTGTTAAAATTACTGCAACTGACTAGTATTCTGAAAATATTGTTAGTTTTGATGCATCCCAAAGATCACTGAGTTGTACACAGGCTCATAGCCTGCAGGTGTGTGTGTGTGTGTGTGTGTGTGTGAGGATGAGTAAGGGGGTTGAATGACTTAATCTACAGCAGGTTGAGGTGAACATGAGAAGGGTCAGTAATCCAGCGTCTTAGGTTTCCTGTTAATCGGTCTTAAAGGAAGTGTTCCGAGGTTCCCACATACACAGGACAATGAGGCCAGTCTTGGCTGCTGGAATGCTGCTAAAGCTACCTGCCATCCATCCATGCAGCCATGCATCCGTCTTCCACAATTCTTCCATCTTTCATTCCTCTAATGCCTCATCTCTCTCTCTCTCTCCCTCTCTCTGCAAAGCCCACTGATCATTATAATGTTCATAAATAAATACATTTAAAAGTGAGTAAACCTTAATCCATTTCTTCATCCCCTTGGGGACAGTTTCATATAAATAAATATGGGCTACATCAGACCTTTCTCAGGAAAAGTGATGTTTGACATTTATAGATTATTCATAGACAAAGACAGGGAATTTTGCAGAAACTCAAACTAGCTGCATCAACATAAAACCCAAAGAACAAGATGCTCACTGTTATGTGTGACAGATAGTGGAAGAAGTATTCAGATCATATACTTATGTAAAGGAAGCAATACTAAAATAGGTGGGTTTCAGATGCTCTGCAACAATGCATGTATGTATTATAATGTAATAGTTGTGTTGTTGTGGTAGTTTATATAGTAGTAATAGTAGTACAATATTTATGGCATGGCTGAGGGGTCAGGGAGTTTGGGGGGGTGCTGGAGCCTTGCAGCAGATTTAACTGGGGTGATGTGTTGTAACCACATTAGTCTTCATCCTGCTAAAACATGGGATTACTATAGCGCCCTAAGGCAAAGTCAGCACCTTTCAGGTTGTTGTCCAGTGCAGATATGCTCTAATCATGGTTTCCACAAGCCTAGCGCAGCTGAGCTAAGCTATGGCAAGCTCATTATCTCAGAGCTAGCCTTGCAGTAGGCAGTCTGTGCTGACACTCAGGCCCCGGGTGACCTTTGGAGGTCAAGGGTCACCCGGTGGGTATGAGGGCTGAGGAGGGGAGTCTATACATGGTGTCTGACGTGATAAACGTGGACTAAGAGGAACAATCGATGGCCAGGCTAACGACCCTTCTGTGATCTTGATCTATAGTGTAGTGTGAGGTATAAATGAAGGGCAGCCAGCCAGACTCTCTAATGTTTAATGATAAAGATGAATAGCAGCACAGAGGCTCTGGGAATAAGCAGTGCTGGACCAAACTGAACCTAAAAACTAGAAATGACCACCTTTGTTGGCTGACATGTACAGAATAGGGTCAGGAAGCTTAGAGGAAAGCTAAAACTGAGTTCTGACCATCTCAGTCACTGAGAAATGATTCCCATTACTGTACTCTCCCTTACTAGACAAATTAACTAAATAACTGATGTTGGAATACTTAAAAGTTGTAAAGGTGGTTACCGTGGTAACAGCAGGTGTGGTTTAACACTACAGCGAACAGTGGTTGAGCAGCTAGTTTGTCAGAACTAGAACGCTGGAGCAGCTGCTGGTGTGTCTGTTTACAGTGCAGCCAAACAAACTCACAAGTCACTAAATAAGAATTACCACCTCCATCTCGTGCTGCACACACAGCCAGTAGTTTTCCACCCAGCAGCGGCACCCGGTAGAAGGAAACAATCTGAATCCTGCGTGGAAATGGTGCACTACTAATAAAATCTACTATATGGAGTAAATACAAATGTACTCAATGTAAATTCATTGAATGGCTACTGCACAGAAATTGGGGTTTGATTTCATGAAAATCTTAAAGCGCCTATAATCAATATTTTTATAATATAAAATAATATTAATGGTTAATGGATTTCATTTATACAGCGCTTTTTTCTACCTTAGCGGACAAAGCACTTTACAGATTGGTCTCATTCACCCATTCACACTGACATTCACACATCGATGGCGGCGGAGCTGTCATTCAAGGCGCTGGCCTGCCCATCGGGAGCAAGTCAGGGTTCAGTGTCTTGCTCAAGGACACCTCAACACAAGAGGAGCCGGGGAATCGCCAACCCGGGGAATCGCCAACCCTGGGATTAATGGACGACCCGCTCTACCTCCTGAGCCGCAGCAGCCACCATTCATAATTATTAATATTTTTAATAATAATAATAATAATATATGTGAAAGGTGTCTCTGGTAGTGATGAACCCAAAGAGAATCATCACCTGACTCTGCAGCTGCCCTCAGCTCTGCAGAGACTTTCAGGTTTTACAGTGCACAACTTTACTGTTCTGGTTCACTCTGAGCGCTCTCATCAACCAGGTCTCCAGCATCAGGCAGCTGTTTTCAGAGAAGAACCTGTAAAAAGCTACTGTCCACTACCTGCTCAGCAGCAGACAGACACAGTTAGAGGCTACATCCACATTACTACATTTTTGTTTTAAAACGCCGTTTTAAAACAAAAACGATCTCCGTACACACAAGCGTTTTATCACTGTTTCAGAAATAATCTCCGTCCATACTACACTCCTGAAAATGCATATCACGTGACCATTCACGTGCACTGGGCATGCACGTGCCGGTGTGAACAGGAAGCAGATTGTCTACTCTGGTGTTGGTTGATTAGTTGATTGGTTAGTTGCAGGAAATACTATGAACAAAGAACAGCAATGGAGAAATGTAAGATCGGTCACGTGATAGGGGTGTGACAAATCAGGGAAGGACACGTCTTGGTTGATAAGACCCAATCAGGAAGCGAACGTGGGTGTCTGCGTCATTGTTTTAGAATGTCTCCGTTTCCGCCCATCCTCAATAAAACGCAATCCAGAGTTTTCAAACTAAAACGGGGTCAGCAGCATTTTAAAATGTCTCTGTTTTAGGGGTTATAAAACGCTGGAGTAGTGTGGACGCTAGGTGTAAACAAAAACATAGTAGTGTGGATGTAGCCAGAGACTAGCTGGTGAACATAGTGGAGCATTTAGCAGCTAAAGAGCCAGATATTTCCCTCAGGAGCTGGTAGGATGATGATAAACTGGTCAGCCTGTTGTTGTACAGACTGAAGAAATAGACTGGAAGAAAAGCTTGAAGGAGATGAAGCCGTTCTGTAGAAAGGGAAAGAAATACTCAGATGGCAGGGAGGTGGGAGAAAAACAGAAAGAAAAGAGGGAGAGAATAGACAGAGAGGAGAAGATGGACAGCAAGAACAGAAAAAAAGGAAGACAGACTGGAGCAAGAGTTCTGTGTGTGTTTGTGTGTGGTTGTGTGTGTGTGTGTGTCTTGGGGGGGCAGTGGCTCTTGCAGCTGTCATGAGGGTCGGGTCTGGGATGCCTGTGATCAACTAACCATGAAATCTGCTCTGCACAACCCTGCATTCACACACACACACACACAAACACACACACACACACAGACAATTTACTTGCTATTGTCAAGCATTTGTGTGCTCTTCATGTGCTGTAATCATTAAACTTTTAAAGTTTGCAATAAAATAAACATAAGAAGGAATCTTTTTATTGAACTCCTTCTGATTGCAATAAGAAAACTGATCATTCTTCTCAGCAGTGACCTGACAGTTGACGGTTGCCTGTGAGGTTCTCCGGCCATGAGGAGCAGAAATTTACCATGAGCATTACCAAGATTTACATATTGAGGACTTGTGTCTGCAGCTGATTGGCTAATGTCGACACTACCCTGTCTCCCTTCCATGGCGGTCTGAGAGGAAGGAGGAGGGTGTGTGTGCGTGTGTGTGTGTGTATTGTCAGGGATTTTAGAAAAGAATACGTGGGACAATTCCAAGAGCAAAAAAATGTTCGGGGAACACTTACTTAGAAGCTGGAAACATATGCAGTATATTAAAAATCTTACTTTTGACTTTTTCATATCATTATAAAAATTTGAAAGGTCATTACTGATTCTGATATTTTGAGATTTGTAGCCATTTGATGGCTATATTGACAACTGGTCACTTGCGAGCAGTTTGTCATTAATGGCAGAACTGGCCAACTATGCAGCTGTTATCAATAAATGTAACACCATTTTTGAATGTCATGATTATACTTGAATTATTGAGTAATGTTAAGTATACCACTACCACTAATGTAATATCTTAAAAATGTGAGTTAAATTGGTCAATGTTACTTTAGATATCTGGACATATTTACTTAGACATGAATGGTTTAAAGAAAATCCACATTTAAAACAAGAAACTGCATTATTTTATCTGAAACAAGATATGTTTGGGATTGTGCTTGGTACATTCCTATCTTCATTAATATTATGTAGACTACAAATACAGGCCTGTAGTTGAATGAATAGAAAAAATTTGCATAATTTAAATAGCAATTTTGTTCACTGATATTTTCCTCAAATTGTTCAGTTTTGGCAGAAACTACTCTCAGTTTGATATCCCTAAACTTTTTTTTGAGTGGAGAATCCCCTGAAATCTCTACCATGCCAGAATACAATATTGATCAGTAACACCACTTTAACCAGATTAATAAAGATGCGCAAGCTGCCTCCTTTTCTGGCTTGATTAAACACAACCCAAAGTTTCTGTTTGGTACTATTAACCAGTCTTTTTTTGATGGTAAGATCGATGGTCTGAGGTCCAATTTTCCCCTGACTGTTTTACCCTCTGCCCCATTCAGCCATCCTATTTTACTGTCTGAATTTGCTCCTATCTCCCTGCAGATCCTTTTAAACATCCATCCATCCATCCATCCATTTTCTTCCGCTTATCCAGTGCTTAGCCTGGTCACGGTGGCAGCAAGCTAAGCAAAGTAGTCCAGACGTCCCTCTTCCCAGCAGCACTTTCCAGCTCCTCCATGGGGGATCCCGAGGCATTCCCAGGCCAGATGAGATATATAATCCCTCCAGCATGTTCTTGATCTACCCTGGGGTCTCCAACCTGTTGGACATGCTTGGAAAACCTCTAAGGGGCCTCCAAGAGGCATCCTGATCAAATGCCCGAACCACCTCAATCGGCTCCTTTTGATGCGATGGAGCAGTGGCTCTACTCCGAGCTCCCTACGGATGTCTGAGCTCCTTACCCTATCTTTAAGGTTATGCCAAGCCACCCTACAGAGGAAACTCATTTCAGCCGCTTGTATCCACAATCTCATTCTTTCAGTCACTACCCAGAGTTCATGATCGTAAGAGAGGGTTGGAACATAAATCAACTGGTAAATCAAAAGCTTTGCCTTCCAGTTCATCTCCCTCTTCACAACAACGGTCCAATCTGCCTGTCCATCTCACGCTCCATTTTACCCTCACTCGTGAACAAGACCCCCAAGATACAAGATACTTGAACTCCTTCGTTTAGGGCAGTAGCTCTTGAACTCCTTTTAAACACTGTAGCTCATATGCGTCCCTCTTCTAGTCTCTGTGATACAGTTCCCACAAAATGTCCAGCCTGCTCTCTATTATCAGCTACTCTCTCACATCCGGGTCCATAGCTGAGTTAGAGAATTATAGACCAATCTCCAAGCTACCTTTTTTTTATGCCAAAATCCTAGAAAAAATCGTTACAGACCAATTCCTGAAGTTGGATTGAGGATCATAAAATCTGACAAATTTCAATCCAGCTTTCACCAGAAACATAGCACTGACTGCATTACTAAGAGAGACCAATGACATTCTAGCTTGCAGACAAAGGTGAATATTCCATTCTTATTCTACTTGATTTGACTGCTGCCTTTGATACCATCGATCATGTCATTTTACTTGATAGGTTGCATAACTGGGTTGGCATTTCTGGTACAGTTTTAAACTGGCTTCATTCTTATTTGACTAATAGATATTTTAATGTTTGTATCAACAATCATGTGTCCTCCTCAGCTCCCCTGCTGTGTGGCATCCCTCAGGGGTCGGTCCTTGGATCAATCCTCTTCTCATTGTACATGCTTCCTCTGGGTCATTTGTTTAGTCGCTTTCAAGACATGCCATATCACTGTTATGCTGATGATACACAGATCTATTTCTCTGCAAAACCCACTAACCTGAATCAACTCTCAACTGTCCCTCCATGATTGTCTCTTAATTTCATCCACCTAAGCCCTGACAAAACATAAATTCTTCCAATTGGACCTGATAACTTTCTCACTGCAGCTGATCAGTTTATTGGTCCATTTCACTGATATATTAAATCTACCACTAAGAATCTTGGTATCATCTTTGACCAGTAAATGATGTTTGATCATCATGTTACTAAGCTCGTCCAGTCCTGTTTTCTTCAGCTAAGAAATATCTCAAAAACCAGATCTATCTTGTCCTCTACGGATCTCGAACTATTAATTCACACTTTGTAATTCCCTCTGCACGTGCCTCAGTCAAGCTGCTTTAAATCGTTTACAGTTGGTTCAAAATGCAGCTGCCAGGCTATTAACCAGAACTAGCCATCGGCCCAACATTAGCCCTGTTCTTGCATCGCTCCATTGGCTTCCTGTAAAATTCAGAAAAAAATTCAAGATCCTGTTGATTACAAGGCACTACACCACCTCGCCCCCAGTTACATTTCTGATGTCCTTGTTCCCCATTCCACTTCGCAGCCACTCCTATCCTCAAATCTCAGGCTTTTATCATCCCCCACTCCAACTGCAAAACAAAAGGTGATCGCACCTTTGCTGTCTTTGCCCCAACCCTCTGGAATCATCTTCCCTAATCTATCAAATTTGCTCTTTGGACTGTTTTAAGCAGCTTCTAAAAACCCATCTTTTTAGGCAAGCCTGTTTATAAATCTCCTTCCCTGTTTTTTGTTTTGGTTCATTTTAGATTGTTCTTTCTCTGATTGTGCTGTGGTTTATATTGTAATCAATTTATTCATTTAGATTTTTAGTGTGTGTATGAAGCACTTTGTAACTGTTTGTTTTAAAAAGTGCTATATAAATAAAGATTTACTTACTTACTTACTTACAGTTATGTAATTAAACAAGCTCCGTCATACCAGAGGTTGACTGCTGGCACTGACCAACAGGACAGCATGGTCACCAGTCTAACCTACATGTTTTTCTAAATGCAGTCCTAAATTGGCGGATGTCTACAAGCTTTTAGTGATACAAATCAAAAGCTTCTCCTTGGTATTGAGTTTGTCTGGTTGAAATGCTACTGCCCAGACACCCATGGTGCCAAACAGGCAGCTGAACAGGCCAGGCCACCCAGGGTGCTGCACCCTGCTGCACACACACACAGACACACACATACACACACACATTCCCAGGCTACAGTGCCATGTTGTCTGTGGAGTGTGCCACCCTGCACTGATCCTGCCTGTGGAGGTTGGTAGCTTGGCTGTCAGCTTTGGGCTTTGGATGGTAACCCAGACAAACACACACACACACACACACACACACACACACACACACACGCACACACACATTCCTTACTTTCAGGTCATGCCAAAACAGCAGTCTGCTCGCTCCATGTGGCTGATTGTCTGGCTATTTCCTCTTCCTTTTTCTCATCTTTTCTCTCCTCCCATCTCACTCCATCTGGACAGTGAACAGAAAAAACTCTATTAACTCATCCTCTCTGGAGAGGTCATGCTAAAGCTGGGAAATAGATACATTTAAACACTGCATGCCTATAAGAACTACATGGCACTCACTGCAGCATATACCTCTGGCAGCTCGATTGTTATCCACCCATGATACCTAGTGTGAATTATGGACGCAGCTTCCAACAGAGTTAGCATTATGCTACAGGTGTCTTCCCTTTTCTTAGAGATTTGAGGGAAATAATTGATGTGGGGAACGCCCAAAATTCACGCAACGTATCACAGGGCTAGGCATAAGGTGGATACAGTTGTTAAGATACAGATGAAAGGAAAAACCAGCGTGAAGTATCATAGTAAGGTGTTGGACCACCATGAGCCTCCAGAACAGCTTCAGTGCTTCTCATCATAGATTCTCCAAAGCCCCTTTCCACCAAATGAGCTCTGGTTCTTGAACCGGTTCCATTCAGGATTCTTGGAACCTTGGTGCTATCTAGTGAACTAGACCGCGTTTCCACCAGTTTTGAGTGGAACCATTGTAATCAAGGATGCGTCAATGGAGGGCGTTGCACAATGCACAACAGAAGTAAACAGTAGTAGCAAGATGACGGATCGCATTGATTACCTGCAAGCTTTTGTTCTGTTATTACAGAGATTTGTTTTTATCCAAAAACAAGCATGGATCAAATATTAATGACAAGAAGATGTAGAAGATTGCTACCATCATAGACCAAAGACCATTGTTGCCTTCTCCATCCTCTCTTTCCAACCTGTAGAATATGTGCTCACTGATCACTGTTCACACTTCAGGAGAAGGAAAACCTGCTATTTTTTAACTGGAACGGAACCTGTTCCATGTTGGTGGAAAAGGGGTACAAGTGCGTTTAATTCTGTTGGAGAGTCTAACACGATGCTCCAAAATCTCCCATAGGTGTTCAGTTGGGTTCAGATCTAGTTAACGCCATAGATAGGCCATATGATTTGCATAATTCATCAGATCATTCAGTGAGGACTCGTCCACTGTATGGAAACATCTGCATTCGTTTTGTTTCTCCATGCATTTTTTAAATTTCTTTCTTAAATTTGTCACCTGTTGTATGCCAGTTCCACATGTTGAGTTTTTGCTATACATAAGTTAATTTGCTTCTTGCCTCATTACCAACTTTTTTCACATGAGAAGATACTAAAGGGCACTAAAAGAACTACATTTTTCCAGTCTTAGACCCTTTTATTTTAGTTGTGGCAGCTCCTTGTTTTTAGACAACATTCAACATGTGAGGATTTTGGCTTTTGGCATTAGTACCAAATACTGCCATATCCAGACCTTTTTGTGAATATCTTTCAATCAAGTCAGGCTTGCAGCCCAGTGTGATAAATATGGGCCCAGGGCTGTAACCAACTTCCGGTTAGGATTTTTAGGATCAGGCCTCATGCTGCTTCAAAGGAGACCATGATGATGGGAAATGAATAAATAGTTGACATGCACAGTCAAACCACAAAGCACAGAGGTAAACCAGCCCTCCAAACATGGTCAGCACTATGGATAATTCCCAGAAGCAGTAGCTGGTTCACCTTTCTCTGAAAGTATCAACAAACACACGGATGATTGACCCTAACCTGCTTTTACACTCACTCACTCACACACACACACACACACACACACACACACACACACACACACGTACACTGCATTCATGCCTCTAGGACACACCATGTGTGACCTCCGTCCCTCTAACCTGGTGACTGGGAAGTACAACGTTCAGTTAGAGGCATGACACCTAGACAGGCATAAATAAACAGCAGTGGTCCCTTTAACAGAAACACACACACACACACACACACACAGGTAAGTGGTTTCCGCTGCTGGTGGTTTCCTTCAGTTGGAGCAAGGGTCAGGCAGGTCAAAGGGATGTTGGGATAAACTGTGCTTCTCAGATTGGGAACTGAGATTAGCAGGAGAATTCAGATGCAAGAATCTCATCTGTCCTGCTGGTTGTTTGATAATGTTACAGGTCGGATACATGGACTCAAACTCACACCAAAAGCTGCCTTAGGGGCTTTAAAGCTGGCAGTACAGTGTTGGACTACAGAACATGAACCTAAACTCCAAGGATGTTTTGAATCAACAGACTGGACAATCTTTAAGGATTCCGCACAGCCAAGGCTGTACTTCCTGAGGCGCCTCAAGAGCTTCAGTATGGGAACCGAAACTCTTGTGAACTATATACCATCTAGAGCGTGCTGGCATGCTGCATCACAGTGTGATTCGGCAGCCTGACTGCACAGGACTGTCAAAAACTAAAAAGGACTGTAAAGACAGCAGCTAAAAACATTGGCATGGGATTACCAGGACCCCAGGACATTTACAACTAACGCTGCAAAAAGAAAGCCCATAACATCATAAAGGACACCAGCCATCCTGCTCATGGACTGTTCTCGCTCCTTCCATCTAAAAAACGTTACCGGAGTATCAAATCTCACACCACCCATTTCAGTAACAGTTTGTTTCCACAGGCAGTCGGGCTACTGAACAGCTGACGCTCCCACATGCACTGATCACTTTCTGTAAATAGTATGTATGCAATGTTACATGTGAGGGCTCTGGGTATATGGTTATATGTAAGTGTTACTATTATGTGGGCTATTGTGGGCTTTAAATGTTATGGTATAGATAAATGGTGAGGGTGGGAGAGCACATCAATTAAACTAGTTAGGACAGACACGTGTAACGTACTGTACACACATCCATCCTGTGTTGGATTCATATTAGACTGCTGTCACAGGTTCAACTCTGGACGTCAGACTCCAGTCTGCAGTGAAAGTCCAGCCATGGTGCTTCTCCAATCAGTACAGTTTGTCTTTTACTTATTCCAAGCAAACCAAATACATAATGATGTTGAGAAGTGTGAATGTACTGTAAATGCTTTGATAACATGACTGTAGTTTAAATCTCTCCTGTGTTGTATAAATCAGTTAGCCAGTTAGCCACTTTATCTGTGGTGTTCTGAAATGACTGGCCTTCTAGTGAAAACTGTCAGGTACTTTTAAAGTCTGCTGGTCTGTATCTGTATCAGCAGACTGTTGACATACACTTTATCAGAGAAGTCAAACCAAGGACATAATTTCCCACCCCCAGTGTGTAAAGCAGCTGCTTGATGTTAGACAAGTTTCATTCTCAGCTACGTTTGTGCTGGAAAGTTAACGCTTCGCTATAGATATAACCCACAATCCACTGCTGGAATTTCATGGGCTCAACCTGATCTTGGAAGGTGAGGTACATCTTTAATTGACTTTTTCTTCTCACAATTTTAATTCATAATTATGACCAAACACTATTCACCTAAAGACCAGGTGAGTCACCCAGTGTTAACGGCTGCTCTATATCTGTTCTATCCAAGTATAATGTGAATCAGATGTGAATTACACACCAACCGACACCACAACTATTAGGTGTTATCACTGATTTATTAATGTTATACAGTGTCAGCATGAGTGACAGTGTTGAGTAAGTGGTCGAATCAGTACAAACAGAACAAACAAACCAAACAAGTTCTATTACATCATGAGAAGACTCATCCCACTTTCAAGCTGCAGCTCAGGTCTGTCGGGCTGATCATCAGCTGTGGCTTCTGCCACTACCTACTAAGTCTCCTATACTGTCTGCTACTGAGTTAGTGTGACAAAATCATCTCAACTCAAGGTCCAACTGCTAGTTTTTTATAAGCTTTCAACCACATCTCATGGTCCACAGGTGGAGCTGGCTCAACTGTCTGCGACATGCGGTTGAAAGCTCATAAATAGACCTTGAGTTGAGATTATTTTGTCACACGTACTAGTCCCAAGGTCAACAATGAACTTCCTTGCTCAAGTCAGTTATGTATGTACATTTAAAAAAAGATGATCCTAAATGCATCACAGCCACGATAAAGAAAAACACGATTATTGAATGACTTTTTGTCTGGGCATGTTGTGACACTGAACACTTCAGGTGTGGATTATGACTTCATAGTTTGAGCCCTGCCAGCGGTGGGGCCTAAAGGCGAGGAAGTTGATCAGTCCATTTGTATCTCAGAACGAGATACAGTATGTCAGTAAGTAATGGTCTACAGAGGTGACCCCCTATGACCTTTCTCCCAGGCCAATATTTCCATTTGGCTATAATCTAGTTGGGACATTATCTGAGTACAATCATGATCCCATGTTGATAAACCAATACGAGACGACCACCGCAACTTTTCCTGTAGCACCACCCTCAGGACAAACCTAACTTTACTGTCAGCATGTCCTTTATACCATTCAGCAGATATAATATGAGGTGTAATAAACATTGTAGCCTGTAGGGGCTGCTAGCAGAGCTTCAGATTTGTTTAAACATAACAGAGAGCAGGCAGAAACCAACACATCAAAGTGTTCTTAAACACACCTCAGGGGAATATTCACTCATGTTATTGTATTGTTATTATACTAACTTGGTAAATAGCTGCACTGTCCAGTGTATAGTTTGTATGGACATTTTGGTGGACTGGCTGTAGTTTGGGGTTTGACTGAAGCCCCTGATGTCTGAGTTCAACTCAAGATGTTTGTAGGTAAACTCCACAAATGAAAATGTGGATAAACTCAGTTTTAGTGCATTCGAGCTCACACCACTGTTTATCTGCAGCTAAATTTGCTGTCTGGCTCTGGTATTTATGTTAAGTTGTCTCTTTATGCTGCCCTTTCAGCACACCAAGGCAAGACACAGTGCCACTGCACCCACCCACCCACCCGCCCGCCCGCCTGCAGTATAGTACAGTAGAGGGGCGACAGAAGGAGATGTGAGGCGATAGCCCCCTTTTTTTCAGGGCAGTAAAAGACCCCAATTGTGTCTGAGCGCCCTCCTCTCCCTCGCCTCGCCTCGCCTTGCATGCCTCTGGAAGTGCAAAGAAAAGAGAGAAAGAGATTTAGAGAAAGGGAGAGGGAAGGAGGGAAGGCTGGTTCGCTGTGCAGCTGCTCCTGCGGAGGCCTTTGGATTACATCAGAGTGGCTGAGAAGAAAGGAATGAGAGGAGAGAGAGAGAGAGAGAGGAGAGGAGAGGGGAGAGGGGGGCACCCACAGGAGGGTGTGAGGCACACTCCACAAATCAGACCTCTTTTTTTCCATGCTCTCTCTATCCTGCTCCCTCTCTCTCTGTATCTCTCTATCAAGGGCTGTAGTGGAGCGGCCCTCCACAGAGCTATCATTGTTATCAGACTGAAGAGGACACACACACACACACACGCACGCACCAACACACAGGGGAGGAAGTAACAAGTTACTTTTTCTCATGTAATTGATTAGCTTTTCCAGCTCAGTCTTTTATTTCCATTTTTTAAGCACACACTCATGTTGAAATTCTACATCCTTAAGTTGTTTTTGCATTGTATGTGAATAATCAAATATTAAACCCATAGCTGATAGCTGAACATGCTGCTATGACAGCATCCGCTCAGCCACTAGAGCATCAATATACTAACTAATATAAGCCTGCGGTTATAGAGAGGGGCAACATGCGATGAATTGTACAAATGGGGATAAGGGTGTACACTTTTTGACACTCTCTCGTCAAAGACAGTCATAGTGTTGCATACACACACAGAGTGACAGGTAGTCGGTAAAGAAGGAAAAAAGAGAGCTCGAGAGACAAGTTCAAATCCTGCATACTTTCTCACCTCTGCAAACCTGGCCAATCACTGCGTAAAGAGAGCGTGCTCTTCAGACTGTTGTTTCAGAAAGTTATAGAAATTGTCATACAGGTGTGGGGGGGAAATGGGTTTCAGACACTGTTTGAGAATTTGATGAACAGTTTGTTCTGAGCACGTTGAAGCCTTCAGTTGGGTCTGGCACTGATGTTGGGCGATCAGGTCTGGCTCACAGTCATTGTTCTAGTTCATCCCAAAAGTGTTGGATGCTGTTGAGGTCAGGGCTCTGTTCTATCACACCAAACTGGGAAAACCATTTCTTTATTGACGTGGCTTTGTGCACGTGGGCATTGTCATGCTGTGCCATGTTGCCACAAAGATAGAAGCACTCTCAAATATCATTGTATGCTGTTTGGGCCCAAACCATGGTCCAGGAGTTGTCCACATAACTTTTTACAAGCTGGTGTGTACTTTTCCTTGGGCCATGGTACATTTAAGTAATGTCTTCCCCTTGAGCAGGAGTTTTAGATAGGTAACAGTACTTCTAGTTGAAGAACTAGTGCTTTTCAGTCAGTTCTTAGTCATTTTAGTCTTCTTCACTCTGGGTCTTAGTTGAAAGCAGTGCAGTGTCTCTAGTTCATCTATATGGAAGTCCTGCAGCATGCAGCCCAAAAGAAGGACAAAGGCCTCAGTACACTTCAGACTATAGGTGCTTGTCTGAACATCTAACAGCATCTGAAACCCATGTTAAGATAAGTTCTTTATCTATTTTATTTATGTTAACAATAACATTGTTGTGCAGTCGTTGTTCTCAGGCTCCCTCCAACAATGCTCATACAAAATGTACAAAAGAAAACCAAATGAGAAATGAGAACAAGAGAATCTAAAACATGACATTCATTGCGTTGCAACTGCAAAGACGCACAAACACACAGAGCTGTTGTAGAGAGATCGGGGAGGCAGCGGAAGGAGGAGATGACTGTCACTCCACCTTCAAGTGTGGATGTTCGGAACGTAGATGTTGACACGTCGTACAATCTAGGTTGTGTGAAGCATACTGAGACTGAATGAATATCAGGATTTATTTTGTATTGATAAACTGTTTTATATGTTGTAGGTTGGACTATGTTCTCTGGGACTCTTGTTGTGGTGCTGGTGGTCCTCCTCCTGTGTAGACGGGTCCTGTGGCATGGATTATGCATCTTTATTGGCCAGAAATGGTTCAAGAAGCCTGCAAGGACTGGAGGAGTTACCAGTAGGAGACAGCCTGGAGAAGTGACAAATGGATAACTAATATGAGCCTGGTCGTTCCACATTTCTACTGTTGTTGATTTCTTTCTTACATTTCCTGCCTATGCATGCCCCAAAAAAGAAATAAAAGAACCATGATTATATATCAATAAAATAACTACTTACTTACCTAGATCAGATCACATAAAAAGACAGCTGAGATTCACTAGTCTGCTTAAACTCTAGTGGGGGTGAATCGAGACATACCAAGAGTGACGAATCCAAGCTTATATCTAAACGTCTAAACGGTTTGGTGATGTCAATCTGTAGGATTTCTTGGCAACCCATCCATCCATCCTTTATACCTACTATTCAGTTCATGATGGAGCTGGAGCCAAAGGCAGGAAAACACTGCAGAGCATAGTGAAACATCACCCACGTGTCTCTGTGGGGAGGTTTTGTCTGCCAACATCAATGTCAGCTGTTAGAGCCAGAGAATCCTAACTTTGGGCGTCCTAGCAGAGCTGCATGTGGTAACCACCAGCTGAGTGTGATAGGCCGAGACACGTGTCAATCAAGGAAACACACCCCAAAACATGTTTCTGTTAATATCTTAATGGAACAAAATTGCCACCAAGCTACTGAGAACATGTCATGTAATAATAAATGTATAAACCGAGAGGGAAGTTGGGACTTTTTTAATGGACTTCACTCAGTCAGGAGATTTGTGGAGACATCTTGTGGTCATTTGTGGCATTTCATCTTCATTTTCTTTGGTCTTTTTCATGGCAAACAGGCAAAATAAAAATAAGCAAAAAATACTTTTCACACATTCACAACTATGGGCAATTTTCAGTTGACCTGAGATGAACGTCTTTGGACTGTGGGAGGACACCGGAGTACCTGGAAGAACCCCATACAAGCCATCCACACAGCGAGGACCAGGGCAGAGTGCTGCCCACATTTCTGAGTAATCACATCCTCAATATTTGTGTCTGCACAAGCCTACAGCTACTGTGTGTTTTAGTGTACTGTACTGTGAAAGCAAAGCAGAGCAAAGGGCGAACTTCATGTTGTGCTTCCATATTGACGACTGCCATTGTTCAAATCTCCATTTGAATGCCTACATAAATGGTTAATGGCTACATTTATATAGCACTCTTAATCAAAAAGAAATTAAACAAAAATAAATACAAAAATGTCTGTGTACACTACAAAATGGTACTAAAGTGGAACGATATATGTCACCAAATATTTTGTCTGCTGGATAATTCAGTGTCTCTTGATAAGTAGATGCAATATGTACAGTTTAAGCACATTATTTGTACAGAACCCTGTCCTTACCATGTAGAACATTTAAAAAAGTAATTGACAATACGTTTTTGTCTCTATTGGTTCTTGTCTTGGCTCATTATGACCGGAGGACATATATTACCCTCTACTACTGAAATATATCCCACTGTTCTTTTGTTTCTTGCCTTCTACAGAAGAACCAAGAACAGCAGTCATTGTTCTTGTCAGCTCCTTTGCTTTCACAGGGAGGAAAAGTGAAATTTGATTGTTCACACCCTTGTGTGCAAGGAAGAGGGTGTGAATCAACATGCAGGCATATTGTTCTGGATGGGGACTGAGTGACATTTTTATGAGGAGGGGTTACAGAGAGCGAAAGGCTTTACTTTCAGTGGGCACTTGCAATGAAACCTCTATGACTCTTGTTTGAGCTTTGTTTTGTCTTAACTCTGCACAGAAGATCCTGGATCTGAGATTGGAGTTGTACGTGCTTCCCAGGGACTGAAGATGCAAATCAGCCTGAATGTAAATCCAGATCTAAATCTAAGGCCTACGCAGCTGCTCAGTTCTCCTGTGCCTCTGGCGGGCTATGAATATGACATTAATCATAAAAGGATGGTCCTCATTGTTGCTGTCATCCTGTCTTCAAGAGTGAACGTTGCGTATCAGCCCTCTGCAATGACTGCTCCACATAAGGGAGTAGGTAAGCTTGTATAGAGACAGAACATACAGTAATACCTGCCAGATGTTTTTTTTTTTGAAAGTTACAAAATTAGTTTCAGTAGGTTAAAGTATAAACATCAGTCAATACATTGAGCGTGAATGTTCATTCCTGATCTTGAAAACAGTAGTTTGACAAAAAAAACAGCAACATGACATGTTCATGATAACTCAACAAACATCCACTGAGGAAGATTGTGAGGTCTGGATGAAAACTCTGGAAAAAGCTAGTAAGTGGACCTCGGGTTAAATACCAATATATAGCAATCTAATTATTATTTCTTATCCCTTTTGCTGCATTACCAAAGTTGGTTTTTAAAGCCTTAAAGGAGTAGCTCAAACATTCTGAGAAATATGCTTATGAGAAGATTGATAGCACTCTCTCATGACTGGAGGTGCACCAAGGAGGTAGTTAGCCTAGCTTAGCATAAAGACTAGAAGAAGGGGAGAAAAACTAGACTTTCCTGACTTTCTCCAACAAATACTTAGAGCTCCTAACTATTAGTGAGCTTTAGAGGCACTAGTGCTGCAGGTGTATTCTCTCACTTTGGACAGAGCCAGGCTAGCTGTTTACCCTGCTGTCAGTCTTTATGCTAAGCTAAGTGCCTTCTGGTTCTAGCTCCATACTGAATGTACAGACACGAGAGTGGTATTGATCTTTTCATCTAACTCTCAGAAACACAAAACAATTTTTGTTTTAAATAAACTCAAGATGAAGCAAACAGAAAATACTAAACACAAAATTTGATTTGTTTAATAATTTATCTTTAAAAATGGACATGGACTTCTGCAGATTATTACATTGTATGGTAGTTATTACATTATAGGTTACAACAGGACTGTGTAGTATAGTACAATATTTCCACTACCACAAATGTCATGCAGGAGACTATGTTTCAATTACCCAACAGGGAAGTAAACTGCGTGATGAAGTTGCTAGTCTCTAATTTACCAAATTTCCTCTCAGGGATCAACAAAGTTCACACACACACACACACACACACACACACACACACACACACACACACACACACACAAGGGACAAGGAGAGCAATAAACATATGATATTTAACAACTCCAAGCAAATGTGTTTTTGTCATCCAGAGAAGAATCAGCCTTTTTGTGTTAGACCAACAGGTATGGATGAGGAGATGTGTTTGGAATGTGGTGGACAGATGTCAACATAAAGGCTGTGAGCCCAGGAGAAGAGGAGGAGGCGACAGGGGGGGAGTTGGTGTGAGAGGGAGCAGAGAATGGCCTCGGCTCTTTGAAAGTGAATTTCCTTCCCTGCAGCTAGAGATTACCCAGCCCTTCAATGCTAATGGCCGCTACAAATGGCCAAAGATAAGACTTGGAGGCCAGAGAGGGAAGGAGAGAGGAGGTTAGCTTAAAACAGTACTGATGCTACTATCATTTCCATCTGCACTGTGGGCCATCAGGTCTTTAGGTTTTCTCACACACTCTCGTGGGTGGTGATTGTTTGATGGACAATTTTAAACACATATCGCTTCATAAAACTCAACTTGTACACATTCAGAAACACTAACGCTCAAGTCAGTTGCCTGGAAACACTAAACAGAAAATCTAATAATACACCATTCTCTCAAATATTGTGATTCATTGCAGTAACAGGTAGTTTCAGTGTGAATTAGTCTCATCAGTATGTGATTGCCGGTGCACTTTTGTTTGCTATCTGAAAGAGCAACATGTTTGATCTTGAAGTTAAAGGTTTGTACAGTGTGTGAGTGTCAGTTGTGTGTTTGTAGGTTTAAGAAAATGCTGCATAACATCAGGTCATGTATCTCAGGACATTTGGCAGCGCTTTGCTGCTTTCAAGTGCCGCGACTGTATCTGCAAGTCTCCTCTGTGTCAATCAAACATTCTTGATATTTGTGACATTTCAGCATTCAGCAGTACATCAGATCTGTGCGAGGCCACTACCCGAGTGTGTCCATCTGTTTGCCCTTTAATCTAGTGACTTTTTTAAAAACTGTATATACTGTATATTTCCTTCTTTGGTGTAACAACAATGCTTTAAGGTCTTCACCAAATGTGTAAGCCCAGTTTAGGGAAGTGTTACCACTTAAGTGTTCTTCTACATATTGGGTTTTAATAAGGTCAGAAGAAAAGAAAGGCATATTCAAAGGAAACAAATTGGAGGATTTTGCAATTATTATTATTATGATCAGTTATTTACACATACAGTAGTGGATCCCCCAAAGCCTCAATAACCAGTTTGAACACTGGCAGATTCCGGCTGTAATGTAAATGATTTATGATATCTTGATATCCGTGTCTTGCCAAACAAACCTCATCATCACCAACACATCTGTAGAAATTAAATCATGTTTTACTTGATTTTTCATTGTTTTGACAGCTTACGACTCTGGCTTTATTATTCTATTCACTGAATGTCCTCCACGTCAATACAAACACACACACACACACCTCTTTTGGTGCCTTCTTGATGTCTTTGTTGCCTCCCCAGGTCGTTAAAACGCTGTTAAGATTCCTCAGATGCCACTGGCTGGATTGAGTCAGTCGACGCTTTATCTGACCTCTGTGTGTGTGTGTGTGTGTGTAGGTGTGTGTGTGTGTGTGTGTGTGTGTGTACATGTCTGTTTCTGGCAAACTCGTTTCTGGTACCAGAGATTTTGTCTTGTACAACAATAGACCAATTCTGTTTTGGTGAAGAACCATTTTAATATGTTTTTGAATAGAAACTGGTGCAGAAAGTGGAAAACACCCTCTGACAATATATAAATTGTTGTCACCAGGTGAATTAAAGGGACCTTCTGGAAACCATCTTTGAATATGTTTTGCCTGTGTCTTGTTAGTCTTGAATCAAAATAGAGTTTAGGTCATCCAGGAAGTCAGGCCTGTTAAGGAGCACTATAAAACTAATGATCCTTAATGGGACCACCTTGAAAGTCAGGACCCCTGTAGGCCTTCTTTAGACCTGCAATGACCACTATTCTCACTTCCCTTGGCCAATTGATGCAGAGAGTTGGGGAATGGTGTAAAATGCAAAAGGTTTTCCCAGTGAGAGGGCCCTGCAAGGTTTATAGAGCAGCGTCTGCTTGCCTTTTATTTGAGTACAGGCAGTGGAAACCCTCTTGTCTCAGGAATGTATTCTTTGTTGGCCCTATTGCCTTCATTTACAGCTTATGGAGTGGCACAGTTCATTCACTGTCTTAGTCGTTCAACACTTCTTAAGTGCCGGAGGAAGCCACATGTTGCGTCACTTGTCATGCTGAACACAGATTCATCCAAAATGTGTTAACAATATTAACCAAGGACAATAGCAATCTAAATATTTCTGGATTTAATTAATGGCCGACATTGTGTGCCTTGGATCAATTATAATTATGCCACACTTCCTGTTTGTCTACTGTTGTTGTCAGTGGATCAACTTTACAGGAGAAACAGTGAGGTGTTAGTGGATAACATGAGATAACAAGATTAAGAGTCTACAGCCATGCTAGCAGCTCTGTAAGGCTGTACTTAGACACAGCGATGCTTTGAGCTAAATGCCAATGTTTAGCAGGTACAATGTTTACAATTTAGGCCATCTTAGTTTAGCATGTTAGCATGCTAACAATAACTAATTAGCAGTAAACAGAAAGTAAAGCTGAGTGTGATGGGAATGTATTGTGGCTGAATGAATATGGCAAAGACTGTCACAAGTGGCATGGTGCTGCCATGGAGGCCTCCTGGGACACAATGTTTGATGTTCACAATGTCTCAGTGGTCTTGGTAGAAATTAGACAAAAAAATAAAAAAAAATAAAAACAGGTTGAAGGATGTGGGTAGAGGATTGCAGCAGTAGTTAGGGAATGCATGAGGGTCCCAAACAGTATGGATGTCTGATGTATGCGGCGTGCTGAGTAGTGACTCAGGCTACATCCACACTAATATGTTTTCATTTTAAAATGCATAACTTTTGCTATATTTACGCCTGGTGTCCACACTACTCCGGCGTTGTGTAACTCCTAAAACGGAGACCTCTGAAAATACTGCTGACCCCTGTGTAATAAAACGCTCAGTTTTCATTTTAAAACGCAAAACGTAGCAGTGTGGATGTAGACTTCTGACACCAGATGCAAATTTTTTCCAAATTCCAGAGAAAGGCAGTACACAGTGAGTCATGACGCTTACACACAAAACGACATTACCCAGGTGGGAAATTACCCTCAAACTCTCGAAGATGTGATTGAGGTGCTGCATGCCTCAAATACTAGATTGTTAATTCATTACCCAACCCTTCAAAAGCACCACTTGAACCCATTTCCCAATTAATGAAGTCCCCTTTGAGAGGTGGACCTCTTTAGGCTGTATATGACCAGTGCACTGGATTACTGCTTGGTGCATTTTGGATTTCAAAACACAATATGCTACATTGTGCCACTGGACACAAGTGTTACACAGGCAGAGCTTCAAGTTCCTGGGTTAGGACTGCAATATCTTAACAACTACAGGATAGATTGCTATGAAATCTTGTACAGACATTGAATGTAATGATTATGTTGACTCCCTGATGTTTTAACCAGTGCCACCAGCAGGTCAATGTTTCCACTTATCAAGTGAAATATCTCAACATCTACTGGATGGCAAAGAATTTTGGCACATACATTCTTTTACCATCTAATCTGGTGCAGACATTCATGGTCTTTGTGAACTTCAGTGATTCTCTGACTTTTTATGTAGTGCCATCATCAATTTGCCAGTATTTTGGTTTATCTAACAGTTTGGTTTTCTTTACAGTGAGTGTTGCAGCCTCACAGAGCCGCTGGCGTGGCTGTAGAATCTTAGTTTTGTTCTTCTACAGACTGATGCATCGGACAGAAGGCTGTGGCCCGTTAGTCTCATGAAGTGGATGGCGTCCAAACTTTGGTGTTGCTGGAAGCTGTCTGCCCAGGAGGCCAACTACAACACAGAGAAGGAGTGCTTGGCCGTGCGGTGGGTGGTCAGCACTCGCCGTTACTCCCTCCTGGGATGCCCCTTCAACCTGCGGTCAGACCACGCTGGGGGTGTGTTCGGGGGGAGTAGGATGCTGGCCTAAATTGGTCAGTGGGGGTATGTTGCAGCGGGGGGTGGCTGTTGCATCGTCTGGAGGCTGAGAGTAAGGTGTGGCTCTGCCTCCAGCAGACAAGGCTGCATTAGTGACTGTATTTAATCTCTTCCCTGCAGCTAGACCAGCAGCCAGACACACATGCACAGATACCGGCACTGGACGAGCCTGGAAGGGCCTACCCGCTCTACAGCTTTCTTTACAGCACAGTAAAGGGTTCTGCTATGCTTCATTCCCAAACAACCATTTTCTGGTGCCTATTTCGTTTTTCAGAGTGCAGTGTGAGGGTCATGGTGTGCTATAGTGAAGGCTCACAGTGTGGTGCTATTTAGAATCACATCTGTCGGCAGCCTGCATTAACATCCCTGAATGCATGCAAGGCTTAGAGCAACACCCACACTAATGAACTGAGCACAACTGCTTTCATTTTAACACACTGTTGTGTAGAAAACTTTGAAACCACTTGTTTTGTTGTTCTCCCATTGATGAAACAATAAATTGGTAAAAGTTTATATTCAGTTAAATGCTTTTGGTGTAAGTGGAAAATATTGAAAATTCCTTTAGTAAGTTAAAAGTTATTTTACAAATTTTGTTGAAAAATTAAAATCTCCTGGAAAATTCTCCTTTCTCATCCACAATAAAATCTCAGAGTTGGAATCTTAATAAGGATGGGTCTTAGCTGTAGTTTCTAGAGTTAGTGGGGAAGTTGTGCACCACAAGGTTTGCTTCAGATTCTGGCATGTAACCCTGGACCCCTTTATTCTTTCAGGCTGCAGAGTCGAACAGAAGACAACATTTTCAGATGTTTGCATTTAGTGAATGTGTAATTATAGCATATTGTGTCTGGCAGCCATGGCAGTAGGCGCCTGTCCACTCGCATTAGGTTGACTTAATTGTGTGAACATCTCAAGACAGAAATGGCCTGATTTTGGCCTGGGGGTGTGGAGTGTGTGTGAGTGCGTGTGTGTGTTTGTGTGTGTCTGAGTTACTATGGTTAGATTTATAGAGACATAGGCTCTCTCTATACATATTTGTCGCAGTATTCTTAAGCGTAAATGTGTGTTCTTCTTTCTGTGTGGTAACTGTGAGTGTCTAGAGCTGCAGAAATGACTATGTATAAATGTGTTTAAATTATATTTAATAGATATTGTTTCTGGCTGTTAGCATAAATGTGTTTTTGTATGAATATGTGTTACATAGAGACAGTGATAGTTCAAGTTACACTTATTATATTTACTGTGTGTGTTTAAGTGCTGGAGGTGTGTGAGTGTGTGTTATGTGAGCTTGCTGGGAGGTTGAAACAGGCAGCTATTGCATGGTACATGATCCCTGGTGAATTGAAGCCTTATAAAAGAGAAGCTGGAGGATTTATGTGTTGAGTTCCTCCCTCCTCTGAAAGCGACCTTGTCCCTCCCTGTTCCTCTACACTCCTCCATTCAGCCGTCCAAATGCCTCAGTGTAGTGCAGCACTTGTAGGAAGATGGATAATATATGCAAGCACACACACAAATACATGTCCACCTACCACCAGGCACATGCGTTCACACAAGTATATGTACATGCTAGCGTGTCCTGATGCACTGAGAAACAAACACATGCCATGCCACGCAGAAGGATGAAGTGTCAATCTTTTTACTTAAACTGTTGAGAAATGTTCAATTTCACATGACATTAGTCAGTTAGGTGAAGATAAACATTAGAGCGTTTGTTAAAGAGTAAGATCCGTTTGTCTTCCTGCAACAACTCACCTCTCGCGAGATTTCAGAGCGAGACTTTTCCTTGAGCAAGACTTTCTGTTTATGGTTAAACAGAAAGGATCTTACTCTTTAACAAAACAGTCTGTCTCTGTAGGGATTCTTTCCATAATGTTGTCAGACACTTCAAATAACATAACTTAACATTTAGTTTTAGATACTGAAGTACATTTTGCTGATAATACTTCTGTACTCTTACTAAAAAGAAGTTTTGAATGCTTTTACTTGTAATGGAGTATTTTACATGGTGATGATGTTACTTTTACTTAAGTGAAGGATCTGAAGACTTTGAATCTTATACTGGTGGTCTGGTACTTCTGTCTGTCGGTCCTGGGAGAGGGTTCTAAGGGTAGAGGGTGTCGTATGCTGTACAGATTGTCAAGCCTCTTGAGGCAAATTTCTGATTTGTCATAGTGGAAGTAACAAATTACATTTTGTTAGTGTAAAATATTCATTTGTGTACTTTTGAGTATTTTTAAATATCTGTAATTTTACTTTTTATCACAAGTATTGTACTTCAATCACTACAGTTCAAGCAGGATCCGTTACAGAGTAAAAACAAAAGTCAGATGACAAAGGCAGAGAAGAAGCTGCTGGTGTGTCTGCGGCAGCAGGAGGGAAGAGCTCCAGAGAGCTCCATGTCCAGAGAGGACATTCTGCACTTTGCTGACTCTGGAAAAGTTACATGTTGAATGTGTCCGTTCACTGGCCGAGTGTAAGTGGGGTTTGGGGGGAGCGGTCACACCCAGTCCGGTGTGGAGACAAACTCATTGATAATTGTCACTTTCACTTTCCAGATGAGCTTCAGCAACCACTGCGTTGTCTAGCAATGTAGCGTTGTGTGTGCGCGCACTGTGGCGTTTAAAACTGTGCAGTCTTCAATCATAAAACACTTTTAAAAATGTAATGCAGTAACGATGAGTCAGAGTTTAACTGACCTACTTTTTACTTTTATCTAAGTACATTTCTACTCAAGCACTTTTACTTGAGTACAACATTCTAGTACTCTTTTCATCCCTGATAATAAAATTTGACTTGACTTGGTGATTGATTAAACAGCTTAAACTACTGAAATACATCATGTTTTATTAGCTTAATGTTTTGCAATTAAGATTTCCATCTGCAAAGTAACCAATTACTGCAGTTATCAGATAAATACAGTGAAATGAAAAGCACTACATCTCCCTTTTGAAAAGTAGTGGATATAAAAGTATAAAATCTTGCAGGACTGAAATACACAAAGAAAGTACTAGTATGCTGGCGTGTAACCAATACAGGATGTCTATAGCCTAGCTATACATCCAGGACGTGTTTAGCATAGCTTAGCACAAAAGTGGAAGCAAGAGCAGACAGTTAGCTTCCACTCCAAAATATCTACATGTCGTACAGTAAGTAAGCTTGTCACCAACATGTCCAAGATAATGCATCAGCCTCTGTGCCCAGCAACAAATACCACCTAAACTGTACTCTAAGTCTTTTTGTTCAGGCAGCATATTCAGTCCCCTCTTTTAGATAAAGAACTGGTGAATAAAAAAAATGAAAGTAAAACAAATTCCAGAAAGTGTGTTGAAATACTTTCCTCTCCCAACTGAACTCACCCTGTTTACATTTTACTGCCGGACGTTGGTCTTGATGTCCATGCCAACAGTGTTACAGCCCTTGTGTGGGAGTTGTTGGTTGGTTGTTCAAAGTCACCGCCACTTTATCACCAACCAGTCACTGTTTGCACTCCCTAACAAACAGAGATACTGTAGTTATCACAGAGCCATGTGTCTCCACCTGGTAACCCAAGTCACCTTGTCTCACTTTGTTTGCACATTATTAACGTTTTTGCAAATTCAAGACCTTCTAAATGGCCTTCATACAAACATGAAAGCTTTTATGTTTGCAGTTAACACCTGTGGGTAGGTCTTCCCGAGAAAAATGTCATGACTCACAGGAAGTGTTAAGATTAATACTTAGCTTAAGTTGTGAAAATTAACCAATAAATGTTTACAACAAGTCATGAATGTCACTTACTTGTGGAGATAGCCACCCACCTCACCAGCTCACTGTGGTGTTATTATAGGGTGGGGTGATGCCAGTGATTTGCTTCAGAGGAGCTGCAGTGGCCAACACATCAGGGGCCACAAAATGTATGCTTGCCTGCTTACTGACAGCAGGGGTGCCAACTCCCTGAGCCTCACGCTCTCATGCCACTCAAACTAATCTCATGCCCAACAAGAGGAAGCAACTGCGCATAAAAATACAACTTTTAATGCAAGCCTGCCACTCAGTGTAAAATTACAGTTTCTCAATTGCTAACACACTAAAATGACACATAATGCACAGTTACTGAAACTGACAGAGAGCAAAACCTCAGCTCACGTCTCCAAAATTCTAAACACATTTTCTGCTTTGTACCCAATTTGCAATTCAACATGGCACTTTTTGCAACACACTGCACACAGTTCTCTACATAAGACACAAGAATCTGACATAAAGTCACTTGTTTGCCATTTTAAAACACTGCCATTCAAAATGCCACTCCCATGGACCAATACCTGGCCAAACACCTAATTGCTTAATTGTCAACTCAATCAAAATGTAGGCACTATAAAAAGACCACAGGTGAGTACCTTTTTACAACAACAATGGAAGCCAACATAGCAGCGAGAGGAAGAGGTAGAGTAAGGGTGAGAGTGTAAAGCGTAAAGCAGAACTATTATGACAAAGCCCACCAAAGATGAAAGTGCTTTTGATTGAGCTCAACAGTGTGTAGTCGGTTGGACAAAAATCTGGTAATATGAATGAAGAGTGTGCCAAAGTTTGATTTTTATAAGTGTTTTAGTAGTTTTGAATGCAGTGCGTCATTTTGCAGGATATTTGAGGTGTTTTGCACTTTGGGTGTGTGGTTTTGTGAATCGTGTTAAGTGTTTTGAGAAAATGAGCCCTGTTTTCAAAAATGTGTATTAGCAATTGCAAAAAAACTGTAATAGACCCACTGAAGTTGTGTTTGTTGCTTACAGCTGTTTTTAGGATTCTTTCCTCTGAGTTTATTAAATACATGCAGTCATCACACAGCAGCATACGGTGGCCCTGAAGGTCAAAACACAACAACATTTCAGAAAACACACAGGCGGTGCTTTCAGCCGGCTTGAGTCAAGCTGAGATGGGCCAGTTCACACAGCTGCAACTTTTCCCTGCAACGTTCTAAAACGATTTTTGTCTCGTCGCGAATCTTTGGACTTAAACATGCCCAGAGTGTCATCAGTTGCCTGACAGTGAAACAACCAATCACAGCAGCGCAGAGTTTAGAGCGTCCCTCCGGTTGATCCAATCTAGCACCGCCCCCCTTAACACATCCTTTGAATAAACTCTGAATTAACAAGAAGTGTTGTCCCTCACTTTCCGTAATCTGAAATGTCATTGTGTTTTGTGAAATGTCGTTGTATTTGTGAAATGTTGTGTTTTGACCTTCAGGGCCACAGTAGCAGCAGGATCAATATGTGCATCTTCAAAGTGAGAGAGGTAGGCTACTGTGCACATTTGCACAGGAGGGACAGCAGCTGTAACTTCATTAATTATTCATTATCCCTGACATGGAGACAGGATCAGTCAGGATCTAACAGTAACTGACCCTCTGTATACATTTCAGGCAGGTAAGCTGTCACACACAGATTCCAAGTTTTTCAACCTCAGTGCCTGACATGGGGGGACATATAAGTGCAACTCCCTGGTGATGAGCAGTATATGCAATTATCCTGACAGCACATGAATGCACAATTATTCACTGAGCCCCAGAGCGATGGTGAAGCCTGACAGCTACGACAGAGTTTGCCTATGTCTCTCTGGATGACTTTCAATAGAAGGCTGGCTGGATCAACAGAGCCCCTCTTTGACTATAGGAGCTGCTCGTTCGACATGCCTTTGAGGACAGATGCGCAACAAGTGTTTTAGTGTTGCTTCCGCTGCTCATGTGCACACACACTCACACACAAACATACACATAGAGACAGATTGACCTGTTGTTAATCAGGCACATGCCAACATGATGCCTTTCTGTTCCTCACAAATGGCTGGATGAGCTTGTGTGTGTGTGTGTGTGTGTGTGTGTGTGTGTTTCTGTAGTGTGGCGCACAGCCTGGCACACTGTTGAACAGATGTAAATCCAACAAGCCTGACATTCCCGCCAAACTGACCCCTAGAGTGAGCCTTCCCACCCCCAACACACACACACACACACACACACACAGCTCACATACACACTCCCCCACCTCTTTCTCTGTCTCCCGCCAATATCCATAACCTCAACACACACACACACACACACACACACACAGTCCCTGAGCGTGTGTTACATGTCCTGCCCCACATCACACTCCCCTCCTTTGTGAGGTTATGGACACACAGTGGCCTTGTGTCAGGCACATGGCAGACCAGTATGTGTGTGTGTGTGTGTGTGTGTGTGTGTGTGTTTGGATGATCAGGCAGGTGCTTCTTTTGTCTCAGAGACAGTAGCGCTCATCCAGACAATAGTCCAGAATGGACAGTTGCCCTCTACACAATATCGTGGCCCATCAGCCCCATGGCCCGCGGCTTGCTGCCCTGTCACATTGTCAAAGCCTCGGCTAGCGGGGGTGAAAGACCCCTCAGCAGACAGACAGACTTTTGAGAGGCGGACTAGTCCATGCATCTGTGATTGAATAGGATATGATGTGATGGATGTTAGTAAACTTTGCTTCATTTCCTGGAAGAGCACCTGTTACGCACGAGAATCGTGAGTAATCCAGAAGAAGAAACCAATAAGCATTATGTATTTCCTACAGATGAAAAGTAGAGTTGGCCTTTTTTCAATAAACCCATTTATTGGAAAATTATGTTGACAGAATGCTGAATAAGTTCTACCATGTTATTGCATCTTCTTCAAATGCAAAAAAGAGCATAGGTGTAGCAATCACTGCAAAAATGTAACTTCTCTAAGTAAATGCACCAAATGTATTTGATGCTGAGTTCTATGACTACTTAACTAATCTAATTCTTGAATGATCTGAATTTGCTCCTATAATAGGGGATGGTTTTAATGCAGTCTGGCTACAGTGGCAGTTTCCACAAGTCTGCCCAGTTGATTGTCTGACTCACGACACCCTCCCACGTTATGCAACGCCCCTGCTGCCCTGGTGCTGTCGGTTGCACCCTGTACTCCTCCTGCTCCATCCTCGTAACTTTGGAGATAACAAGGTCCTTCCTCCCTTTCTTTGGAAATCTCCACCGTTCTGTTGGTTTTGTTCTCTTGCAGCCCACGTGTGAATCAGAAAGGATTTTGCCCTCTCCTTCTCCTTCTTTTCCTCCGCCGCTGGATGCGCTCTGCCCTCCGCAGGTTGCCAAGTCTCCCTCTGATCTCGTTGCTGAGGGCTTTCAGACTCTCTTTCTCTAGCTCTTCTGCTTTCCTCCAGCGCCTGCACAGCCACCTTCTGCTTGACACCAGGTCATCGATTTCCTTTTCCCTCCTCCCCTTTGTCCTCACTGCTGCTTTCCTGGCAGTCACGTCGCCGTACCTGCTGCTACATTCTTTGTACAGGATTACAGGTTTAGCTTGGCTTACCTTGGGCCACCTTCTCCACCTGTCTGCTTCGTTGGACTTTGGCCACTTGATCCTGTTCTTTCGTCCAGGGCTCTTCAGGCCCCTGGCCTTTTGGCTTGACTCGACTCTTGGGTCGCTTTGGGGTTGCTTCTGGGTTCACATCTTGGGGGTCATCCACATCTCTTTCTTCCTGCCTGACTCAACATTTGGCCCAATGGCGCTGTGGTTTTTGAGCCAGCCTTGGGTCCCATTTGTCTGAGCAGTGCAAGATTGCTTACTGCTACCACCACCACACTTCATCTTCCCCATGTGGATGCGAAGTCCCCTGAGTGGTGTTGCGTTGTCACATCCGCACATGCACTTCTGAAGAATCCTCATATCGTTAGTCGTTGTCCTTGCATTCATTACCTGTTGGTTCGTCCTGCTAGGCCCTTCATCCATCCCGCCTCTCGGAGGGCCTTTGGGCTGTAAATGTATTGTACATACTATAGCTGCATTAACGTGTTACCAATTTTGTAAATTTTGTTTATGTACCAGTCAGTGTTCCTGTGCTGGAATAGCAATACCTGGCCGCTGGTTTGTCTATCCATTCATTTGTGATAATTTGATTAAACTCAACTTTAACTGGGAAGTTGGACCACCAACTAATCTTAAATTTGACACATGCCTTAGTATTGTACTTTAGTGGTCCAATTTCTTTTAACAAATAGGGTTAGGGTTACAAACATTATTGAAACTCACTGACAGGGAGTGAACCTGGGGCTTTGGGGGGCCCTGAAGTCTCAGAGCAGCTGCATGATTTGCCTGGGTGGGTATCAAAAGTTTGAGGAATTCTGCTCAGTGGGGTCAGATAATTTGATCTGATTTTCATAAGTAAATGCTGTTTGTAGTCACTCATATTTCTGCCTTGTAATAATGGCTTTAAGTGGTGAAAAAATGAAAAAAAAAAATCTGGGGCAGTCAATGGGTCTTTGTGCTCAAGACCTACAATAAATCATGAACTTCTGCTCAGCTTGTTCAAACCCAATTTTCCATTCTTTGTTCATCACAGTGGCACTGCTCTTTATTCACCACTGTGTCTGTGGACCACAGCAAAACATGCCTGACCACATGTTGCCCAAATGGCAGGCATGTGTCCAGCCTGTGGTCACTACTGCAGAACTGCTCGTCGCCTTGTGTTCTCACGCCATCCTCCTCTCCCCACACACCTCCCTAACCTCATTGCATACACTTGATCAACTTCCTTGTGTGTGTGTGTTTGTGTCCTGAAGCGTGGCCATCATGAAGTGGTGACCACTCCTCACCAGGAGGCCTCTATCTTCTTGCAGAGTTGACCCGCTTCTCAACTCATTAGTAACATCCACACACGCACACACACAAATGCATAAAAATGAAGCAGTGTGTTTTTCGCCGCTGGCTACCTTAGTGAGGTGTGATCTTATTGTGGAAAGTCAACAGTATGAAATGAATGTGTCTTCGGTTGTCTATGCCCAGTCTGGCCTGTGCAGGCTGAGCACCTCAGTAAGCTTCAAACAAAGTGCTGTCAGGTCATCTAACAGCATGTGAAACTCCTTTCCCCCACACACTTTACATGCCGTAAATGGGGGGTTGCTTCAGACAATTTTTGTAACTTTCTGAAACTGATGATCCGACACGCATGGCCACTTCATGCAGTGATTGGCCAGGTGTGTGGAGGTGAAGGTGTACAGAATTTAAACTCCTCGTTTAAGCTCAATTTTTTCACGAGTGCAACACCATGAACGCCTTTGATGTAAGACTGTTCAAAAGTGGGCACCATATTCCCCATTTGTGCGACTAATCGCTTCTCGCCCCTCTCTATGACAGCAGGATTTTCATGCCCTCTTCCACTGTGGCCTTTCAAAACAACTATTAACACTTTTGTCTTTAGACATGGTCGGACGACATGTTGTATAAACTAGTTTGTTTCAAGCATATTGAACCCATGGCACATGATTGGCAAATTTTGCATAAAAAAACATCTTAGTCAAAAGCACAGATGTTGTGCACCTACACTGCCAGAATCAGTGCAACCTACGCTGTTCAGTGATAGCAGATTATCTGATGTCCACTGAGGATAAACGTCCATCAGTCCATTTAGAAATCATGTAAAACAAGCGTTCCTTCTTACTCCAGATTCTGCCTCACCATCATCAAATTTAAACTTTTTCTTAAGCATCACAAGTAATCCAGTGACCTTTGTCTATTCATCTGTGGTTACAGTGCACACAGGACCTGCTAGTGGCTAATGTAGCATTGCTTTACATGGAGCAGAGTTTGCTAAATGTGAACAATGTTTGGCTCCGGTGTAATGGTGAGAGGGGAAAATCCCACAATTTGTAGACAATTAATACTTTTGTTAACAAACTAAGGCATATAATTTGCTATCATCATGGTTCTTACATTCTTAGAACACTGACAATCTCCTTGATCCATTCATATATAAATATTTATGTGTTTATATACAGATTACAAATTATATATAAATATTTTCATAAAAGATGTCCTATGACATCTGTGGCAGGTACAGAACCTGCCAAATAATGGCATTTCTGAGTATCCTAACATATTCTTAAAATAACAACATATGGCATGACTAACTGAGACATGTAGTTACACAGCCATAAGCCTGTAAACAAAGAAGGTGACTATAGAAGGGTATAAATATAACATGGCATCATGAAAAAAACAGAAACTTTTATATACTGTCGCTGCTGCTAGTTCATCTGTATTGATGCTTTGATATGGTTAGCTTGCATTCGGTTGCAGGTTATTGTGCAGCTGCACCTCAGCCTTCAGTTGTGATAACAGTCTGTTTATTATTTTAGTCTTTTAATTATATCCTCAAGCCATTTACCCACCAGCAGCCTGGATTTAACCTACCAATGAGCATAAAGCCTTCCCAAAATTCACATGATATCCTGTCCCATTCACTGGGCATATGCTTCTAAAAGCACCTGATGGACAGATTGAGGACACACACACACATACATACACTTATTGTACACACACAATGTCAAAGGGTTAATTGGTGTGTGTGTGTGTGTGTGTGTGTGTGTGTGAGAGAGAGAGAGATAGAAACACTTCTTTTGAATGTTTGTTTGAATCCTCAAGGGGCTATTTTGAAGTTAGGACTCAGTTTTATAGTTCAAGTTAGGATGAGGAGTAGCTTCATTTTGAGGTGAGGGTGGTGAGGGTGGTGAGGGTGTAGTCAGAGCCTTTCGTTATGTGTGTTGTTGTCAACAGTATTGGGTTGTGTGTGTGTGTGTGTGTGTGTGCATGTGCATAATGGCCCCGCATGCCTTGATATGAGACTCGGCAGGTGGCAGGCAGGCTGGACATTGTAAGTGTGCACGTATTCATAAGCGAGTCATGCTTCAGCTTCATGCTGCTCAGTCAGACACCAAATTGGATGCAGCTCAATTAAGTGAGGGGAAACAGTGTGGAGTCATCAGCCATGTGGTCAGCGGATCAGCATCATGATCATTGGCAAACAGCATAGACAGTACACACTCTGAGAAAGTTCTGTTTTGATTGACTGTGTGTGAAAGGGTCCAATTACATGTGTGGTGATGTGAAGCTACAGAGTTTTATTCCTGTTACCTCTAGGCCACCAGGGCCTGTAAGAATGAACCAACTTGTTCTCCATGCTGTACTCATCAATGCCTCAGTCTGCTTCAGACAAACTAGGCTTGTCCTGCTGAATGTCTATTACAGACCGTTTCCTGTGATTCCACCAGGGCTAAAATGTCGTCCTGAGCAATGAGGAACTCCTGTCTGAATAGTGTCAAAACTGAGATAACAACATGCACTTTCAAACAAAGTGGTGTGAATAATAATAATAATAATCATAAAAAAGCCTGGGGGTGCATACCATATAATTGCAATGTGGAAATGTGACTGACTTCTGAATTCTATGATCACTTTGGAGGCTTGTTTGTAGTGTTGCACTATTGGATGGCATTGGAAACATGTTTTAAACTAATGCAATACAGTGTATTATATATATAAAACATGAATGTGGAGGAAAATGAGAAAGCAATGTTAAAACATGTTTCCAACCCTGTACAATAAACCTAATATGTTGAATTACATGTTGTGTGTGTTGGTCCTGCCCAGCCAATCAGCACATTTTAAAGGTACATGAAACATGATAGATAATTGAGATGCCCTTCTTTGGGCCACAGTTACCCAGAATTCACTTCTGTCCATCCTTGTGTCCAGAAAAAGACATTTATATGTGTCTTCAAAATGGGATGTTTCAGTCATATGGACAACCTTTAGTTCGGCAACGTCATCGTAAAGAAATACTTAAATGTCATGTTTTATTATGTGAGACACAACTTCAGACCTTTAGCTGATCTGTTTTTATGACCCAGAGCCTCATCACGTGTCACAACAGAAATTATGGCGCGTTTCAAACTATTATTTCACTTATGACAGTGTGTGTGTGTGTGTGTGTCTGTGTGTGTGTGTGTGTGTGTGTGTGTGTCCACGTTGACCAGACTCATGTCCATTGTTCCCCAGAATCTGTCCTGCTGCTGCCTTTGTCTGCTGACATGACTGGCAACCAGCCCTCTATTGTAGCATCTGCACACACACACACACACACACACACAATACAGATGGACATACTGGACTATGCAGATGAAAATATGAAAATGACCTTGTTTGAGATTAATTCCATTCTTATGTGTTCACTGTGTAATCATAATATTGGTCTCATCGTCTTTATGGCCAGGTACATATATATATATATACCTGTATAT